>JAMKCH010079174.1:0-46227 GCA_023653785.1 Ophioderma brevispina | reverse complement strand
CATGGCAATGTTTTCATTGAAAGTGCTAAATCAAACACATTGCCAATGCAGGAAACAAGCCTAGAAATTCACTTCCTGCAAGAACATTAAAGAAATAAACAAAACAGTCTGTACAAGGATTGTGCACTTGACTGTCAACTTGTGCAAAACTTGTTTGGACACTTGTTAAAGGCACTATCAGTGATTTGCTAAATCAGAAAATCCAAAAATTCATCAAAAATCAGATTTTTGCATGTCTGGAACAAATACAGGTACTCTAAAACATCCTACATATGATAAGACCAGAAGCAACCTAATACGGACAAAATCGGATATATTAGTCATTACTGTCCATACGGACACTTACTACAACATGTAACTGAATGGAAAGTCTTATATTTGAACACTGCCGTTTTCTCGCTTTTCTGCCAATTCTTCAGTTGGAAAAGTTAACTTTTGAGAAATCTACGGACTTATCCTTCACTTTTAAGATATTCTGCAAATTTCAAATATTTTGACTCTTTCGGATGAATCACTGACAGTGTTTTCAGAGTGACAGGAGGAGGTTTTTTGGGAATTGAATTTGTCATAAATTGCACTTGATCGGTTGTAGAACACCTACCAAGAACATTTCAAGGGTGTATTGGACAAGCAAGTACAAAAGAAAACCACAAACTTTGTTTTGAACTTGCCCGCTATCATAATCATCCCTATAGAAAACTGTGCTTTGACTTTCTGTTGTGCACGACAGAAAATACTACATCATCTTCTTATTACATAATGATGGTGAATTCAGGGTGTGATCTAATACATTGGTAAGCATTCCAAATATGCAAAAAAAAAAAAAAGCCGGGTTCTAAAACAACTGAATCGCTTTTTTCTGGAAATGTCCTCCTCATGTCTCTTTAAAATTAGAAGACTATTGTGTGGTAGCATAACGTGTTAATAAGGCCAATCTTTAACATTTACTGATGATAATCCCTCCCTCCCTCGCAAGCACACAAGCACGCAAGCAAGCAACCAACCAACCAATGTTGAAGTTAATATTGGTCAAATTATTTTTGTCAACTCGTGATCTGAAGGTCACAGGTTTGAACCTCGACAAGGCCAACATGAAGTGCCCTTGTAGTCCACTCAATCTACGGTATGACCTGGACAAAACTTCTACAGAAGGTTTTTGTTGTACAAACCCTCCCGAACAACATATCAAAAAGGAAGAAAAAAGGAAGCATGGCAAGACATGCTAATTTGCATAAAACCTATGTTCAATTTTTGCCTATATTTTGGTTATTATACAATATATTAAAAGGGGACGACCCGATTTAAGTAAAAGTTTTCATCTTGATAGAATGGTCTTCACCCCTAAACCCCATCTGTAAAGTTTTGCGCTGATATTTCAACCCGTTTTCATGTGAGAGCTAAAAACATGATTTCTTAGCCCTCCATCTCTATGTGTAAAATTAATATCGGTCGACCAAAAATGGGGTACATTTCTGCTCATAACTTCCAAACCAAATATCCTTTAGCCCAAAGATTTCACAGGGTAAATGAGAAAAATAGTAGCTTTCTTCAAATACCAAAATGTTGACCACTTCTGGTAAAATCTTGGAGTATGGGGACGATACTATTAGCGATCAGGCCACGGCCCTTTAACTCTTGAGTCTAGGACCCAAGGTACTTGAGGTCTAACCGTTTTTAGTTGGGTACCGTGTGTAGTGCAGATAGGTTGATGATTCTCTTCCTCATCGACGGTCATGTATTTCATTCCGTCTCTTTGGCATTTAGATGTAGACTGACTTTATCTGAAGCATTCTCAAATGATGCTTTGTAGTAGATCTTGTGCAGCACATATCACATCCCCTGTTAGAGCTCGTAGTCAAGGTCTGTGAGATGCTGACTTTGGTGACGTCTAGAATGCTTGACCGCCTTTTTATGCTGCTGTCCTACCTACTACCCAGGAAATGACCCCCTTTTTAAAATGTTCACATACTCATTGACCCCACTTTCTTCTTTCCTGCTATCCACTTTTATCACAAGTTTGCATAAAATTATCCACTTTTTAAAAGTATTTGAACACCCAAATTCAAAATTTTCGCAGCCTACGTGCACAGTTTTAACAATTTTATAATTTCATGGCAGCAATTTTATAATTTCATGGCAAATGGCAATTTGAACTCTAGAAAAGAGGCACTGCCTATTTTAACTTCAGGTTTTAACGCCATTGGCCCCCTTCTTAATGTTTCATACTGGATGGCCCCATCTTTATTCAGCTTGTGTACCGAATGACCCTGTATTTTTGGGTACATTTGATCTGAAAGGACCTGGGAAAGGATCACGGTGAGGCGTGGCTATCCAGGTGGGGTTGAAGAGAGACCGAAAAGGGTCCAATTTGTACCTTGACCGAGGCAATATACCATAACCTTTGCATTAGGAAGTGCCCCCGGACATTGAGGACCAAATGATGTTGGAATAAATACTGATAATTAATTGCCTAAATAAAGATCTCCCCATCCGATTGCAGTCTGACAAATTCATCTAGAATGCAAAACTTAATTTTGTTGCGGGAAAAACTGCGGCCATCTTGAATAATGACCATCACGTTCCATTTTAATATATCAATTGCAAGTGCCACACACCTTGAAGGCATATCCATGCAAAGCATGTTCAAATACTAACAGAAAAAATGGAAAATTCCCTTAAAACATGCATTATGAAGCGATATACCTTTGTCGAAATATGGGCGTTATACGTCCACGTAAGAACAAATGCAAATAGCATGTCTTGCCAGGCTCCCTTTTTCTACCTTTTCGATTATGTTGTTTGGGAGGTCTTTACTGCTAGTTACAGCAAGAAAACCTTCTGTAGCAATTTGATCACAGGTTGTACCTAATATATTCATAGATTGCGTGGACTAATTGGCCATAGCATGTTGCTCTGGACTTTAATTAACCTACTTGTCTCTTCCAACAGGGGTACAAATGGGGGGAATATGCACCCCAACCAGGATCCTAAATAATCGGGATTAGGACACTCGATCAAGGCATGTGCCGCGCTGCACATGATCTGCAGAAATATGTAGATTATATTCGCCAGCGTGCGTGGCCGCTGGCTATTATCTACGTCATCCCCCGGTGACGTCATGTGTGAGTTTATGCATAAATATAGTGGGTAGCTTATCGAAAATGGTGGCGCGTCAACATCGATCGAAAGTTCTAGGGGCATTGTACACAGTGTCAACCGGCCTGCCCCAACCGGCCTATGCTGGGAAAGTAAACAGACTCATTGTGTGGAAGAGTGGCGCCTCTCTTCCCCCCCCCCACTTAATGGCGAGTAACTTTGCTCGTTAAAAAAAAAAAGTGGGACTAGCTCCGAAAAACGGAGCTTCCGCGTAGGCATGAAAAAATTTGCAATTTAATCTTAAGATTACGATTACGGTCTTAAATTCTGATGTCTAAAGAAAAGCTACTCTTTTCTCATTTATCTGTGAATGTGTAGCCTAAATGATATTGGTTTGGATGTTATGAGCCAAAACATGGGCCCACACTAAGCAGTTTTTACATCCTGTGCATAACAGAACAAATCTAATGCACGTTAATCTAGATCACCTGCGACATCTAACCTTAATCCCTCAAGCATTTCCTCTAACATGAGCTTTTGACGCTAGTCCAAGCCCATAACTCTACCTCAACTCTTACTCTTGCAGACAAGTTGAATCCTGGCACACAAAAGGAGGACATTCCCACATTGGTAGGCAAGGGGGAAAGGAAATAACCTGATGTGCTTTATTCAGTGACAATGACTCATGCATGCAATGCTGATCTTATCCACAACTAAATCACAGAAAGAAAAAAAATCCCTCTCCCCCTCAAAAAAGTTTAAAGATATAAACAAAATCGTCAACTTACGCTGTAGGGTCCGATCGCCCACCTCGCCCCAATTAGGATAACACATTCGCAGTTCGTCCGCGCTCAGACTCTGTCGAAGGTAGAGGAAAAGAGTGACAATAAACGCAATATATTATTGGCAAAATCCATGAGCTTTTCGGGATATTTTTCCCCCCATGCGATCCCGACTCCCCGCAAAGATTACATGTATTGTGTATATGGGACGGCAGACTGAGGTTAAGACCAGGGAAGGAATTAGAGAATCTAAGTATAGCTGGATAGGGAAGTGCGTTGGACGTGGTTCGGCATCATCGAGGTAACAAGCGGAAAATCCTATGCAGTTCCTTTGTGTGTCACTCGAGGGGATTCGCCTGGGACACAGGGGATTGGGAGCTAGCAGAGGATACGCAGCATTACAGGGACCAAACAGAAAATATTATGAATCAGTGAAGTATGAAGGAACATCACACTCCCCCCCCCCAACCAGGCAAAAAAAGTTTGGCCCATCAAGAAATTCAAGTTATTTGTGCTTGTTTGATACATTTAGACTACCATCATTTAAGTTGAAGTGAATGGCCTAAATCAAGTTGGCAAATTGAGTTGAAAATATAGTTTTCTGATATAGTAGTGATAAACCATATAAAGGGGCATTTACTGATTTGTCACCCTGGACCCCAAACCACCCACCTCATCGAACATAGATTTGGTATCATTCAAAACTTTGAACAGTATTTCTCATTCTTGTGGCAACACATTTTGGCCTACTTTTTCCCAATATGATACTAGCTAAAGTATGAATTATTTGTGGTTACTGGAAATTATTTGTACAGTATACCTTGTAAGCTATTTAATGCACATATGCAATTATTACATTAAAATGGTATGTCGGATTCAAAAGAAATTCTGGAATGTTGGTAATGGCATTTCATAGCAAATGAATAAAATTTCAATATTATGTTACAATCCGGTAAGGCACCTTTCAACCCTGTCCTTATCACCAAGGGGTGTTAGAACCCTAATGAATTTTCTTTGTTCTTTCTCTTCTCACGGGACTCACTAACTGCCAATTTAGCTTTCCTACAACGCTTCCAGTATTGGTTTTTTCATCCTTTCTGGTCATTTTATACGAAAAAATTTGAAGGTATCAACCTTCCCTGGGATATTAGTATGCCGTCAAGTCACAGGGTCGGGATAGGGTGGTTGCCACCCAAGAAAAATACATTTTGTTAAATATTCTGCACAGTATAGGCTGGTTTGAGTACATATCTTAAATTGCCTATTTTAAGAAAACTAAGAGTAGCACTGTTTTAAATTTAGAGTGAAGATCCAAACACAGCACAAATGCACATACAAAACAGCCGAAGATAATGCAAATTAGTAAGAAATGTCAGTTTTGTTTTTTTTTTGTGAAAAATAATCATACTTTAATAAATATGAAAACTGTACATCCTGCTTCATAGGGCCGTATGCAGGATTTATTTAGGGGGGTGCGGGACTTCAAAAAGTGGACCTTTTGTTGGTAAAAGTGGACCTAACCCCCCTAAAATGGTCCTTTTTTGGACTTTTTGATCATTTCATCACCAAAAAGTAGACTTTCTTGTCAATAAGTTTTGGACCTTTTTATCAAAAAATTCATCAAAAAGTGGACCATTTGCCCCTTTTGTGGAATTTGGGGGTGCGACCCCCCCCCACCGCGTACGGGCCTGCTGCCTGATAAACGCTTAGGCACTAAATGCATGGTATAGACAGAACTCAATACAATGTGTGCAAAACATTTTATACAAGTTTCAAGAAAGCAGGTCAGAGAAAAAGTGCAATGGAAATACTTTCACTGATGGATTATACAATTGTTTTCCCTCAATGGAAGTCTTTACCCCAGGCTAACTCTGTCTGCTTACATCAAGGACACATCTCTTTTTAGTCTAGTGTAAAGACTTCATTGAAGTATCATATAGCTGTATTCCATAAGCTGCATAATAAGCTGTATAATTCCTCAGTGGAAGTCTTTACCCCAGGCTAACTCTGTCTGCTTACATGAAGGACAGACCACTTTTTTAGTCTAGTGTAAAGACTTCCATTGAGATATAGCTGTATTCCATAATCTGCATAATAAGCTGTATAATTCCTCAGTGGAAGTCTTTACCCCAGGCTAACTCTGTCTGCTTACATGAAGGACATGCCACTTTTTAGTCTAGTGCAAAGACTTCCATTGAGGTATCATACAACTGTATTGAGGTATCATACAACTGTATTCCATAAGCTGCATAATAAGCTGTATAATGCCTCTGTCTGCTTACATGAAGGATATACCACTTTGTAGTCTAGCATGAAGACTTCCATTGAGGGTTATACAGCTTTATTCCATAAGCTGTATAATTCCTCAATGGAAGTCTTGACCCCAGGCTAACTCTCTCTGTTTCCATGAAAGACATTCAACTTTTAAGTCTTGTGTAAAGACTTCCATTGAGAGAAAATACAGGTTTGTTCCATAAACTGCATAAGCCCTCAACTGTACTTTCTCTATGACGAATTGAAACCAAGCCAATACCACTCTTTTAAGTGGAAAAATAAGGCCAATGACAAGTGCTTCTACATGAAAATAATAGTATCGGTGGTTTCAATTTGTTGTAGAGAGAGCACTTTAGTCTCATTCTTAAATAGATTTATAAATCAAAGTAATTTTAAAACCTAATTCTCTTTCTTAAGGCACCAAGAGAGGATGACCATCACCCAGAATGCGAAGAACACAGCAATGCTGACAAGCATGTGTTAATGAGCTTATTAACATCAAAATACCCCCAGCAAAATACATTATAAATGTACATAACCACCAGTCTAAATTGCAAATTGAAACTGTGCAAGAACTAACAAAACGTGTTAATTTATGATGTTTACTTACCAGCATTCGTTTTCCATCTATACTTTTGGATTCAAAGCCATCCACAAACTCATAGAAGCCAATCTGAAAATAACATTAGAAATTGGTTTAGTAGTTTTGCAATTTATCATGGAATTTGTGCACAAGAAATTACCATGGCCATCAACCTTGATTATTTTAATCATGGTCACCATAGTTTACCATAGTCATCAACCATGGTTATCTGTGGTCATTAACCATGAGTAACCGCGGTCATCTACCATGGTTAACCATTTCATTTACCAATTATACACAATGGTCATCACATCATGGTGAAAACAAAGGGGAAACCCAGGTAATCCCCGAATGGCGGTGAAAACAAACTGCGCAAATTGCGTCCTTAAGTTCACTGCACATCGTATGAAACTATGCGTGCAGCGCACGTTGTTGCCATGCCGGTGCCAAGCAGATTTTGTTGAACTCCTGGATTTCCGCTCCCGGCCATACAACATATTGGCTGCAGTGGGACTCCCTCACAACCTTTGTTGTGTGGGTCGAGCACTTTATCCACACACACAACTACACATGCTTCAACTACACATGCTTCACAACCCCAGTGTTGATGATTAACTTAATAACAAGCATCTGCTAGTACATCTAGGCTTTCCAGACCATCAAAACCAAGCCTTTCCATAAGATGAATTGGACCGGGAGCCAGAAATCTAGAAAAAGCGGCTCCTGGTATCTAAATTTTTAAGGGAACCGGGAGCCGTTTTGTTAGGACCGGGAGTTATTTTAACCAATTATTAATTAGGCAAGTAGTCAGTACAATGGGGAAAGTCTCAAAAATAAAGTCCCGAAATCGACAGATAATTACGCGGCATCGTAACAGTTCCATCCCCAAGAGAATGAGATTTCTATGCATAAAATATTAATCTAAATCCCTGCTAAAAATGAAGAAATTACATTACATGAGATGTGTTAAAGTTCCAAAGATGTGCAAAATTTGGAAGCTGGATGGAAATGACCGACCAAGCTTACTTCCGGGTTTGAAAAAGGCATTTCTAGATATGAGTCACACAAACTGTATTTTAATTTAAAATTTGTTTGTGGATGATTTAAAAAACAAACTAACTCCGTAACGTGTGGATTTTAATGTTTTCTTTTTCTTTACCCATTTTTTTTATTTTGTTGATGCATGGCCATATCGGTCCATTTATAGTGCGCTTATAGACAATATGTGTTTAATTGTGTTAAATTTACTGTAGATGTCAAAAGGATCCATGTGCTATCGCCGTGCTATCGGGCAAGGTTTTAATGTCGCATTTTAATCACGGTGGTAAATGTGCACTGAAATAACAATTTATGTTGTGTAATTGTATTTCAAAACCAATTTGGATGCCTTTTCAAACGAAAGTATTCAATAACTTTTAATTCAGGAATTGAGTACACCAAAGGACCGGGCGCAATTTTGCTTTAAAAATCTGGCGCCCGGGTGCCGATTTTTCTGTCTTACCGAGCGCCAAAACTTGAGAACCACTGGGTAAAAATCGCCCGGCGCCCGGCTAAGGAAAGGCTTGATCAAAACGATGGAGGAACTATAAGATTGCTGAAAGGTCTACAATTTAATGGTCCATTCATACTTCACTGCACTGCAATGCAGCACAGGGAAAATGGATGAAAATCATCTCTGACTCAACACAGCAGCAGCAGCACAATGCAATTTGAACTGTGTTGCTGCTGCATTGAATCAAGATATGGTTTTCATCCATTATGAATGGACCTCAAGGGTCCAAAAATGATGACATCATTTTGCCTGTATGCAAATTATAGCCCTTAATTAAAACACTCCACCCAACAGAAAGACATAGATAGGTCTGCGGCAAAGTTTGCTCTAATATATATGTATTATTATGCTGGCTGGTGTTTGACACCCTAAAGGTGGGTTCATACTTCATCGGCAGACGTCTGCAGACGATAGCCTTTCGAACATGCTTTTTACGCAATGCGCATGATCATGCATCCTGCACTCAAAGCATGTTCAAAGACTAGCGTCAGCAGACGTCTGCCGATGAAGTATGAACCCACCATTAATAGAATCAATCAATTAAAACAGCACCATCATCTCTATGGCTGGTATTCTGAAATGGAGTCTAACTTTAGATCTGAGTTTAAACCAGGGTTAGTCCTACATGAGTGGACCTTTTTCCTTTCAAAATATTGTGAAAGTTAAATATAACGGGTGAGAAAATTCCTCATAGATGGGCCGTCCATGAGGAATTTTCTCACCCGTTACCAGCACATTTTTAGAGTATGTTGAAAGGAAAAAAGGTCTAATCAGGTAGGACTAACCCTGGTTTAAATCTGGGTCTAAAGTTAGACTCCCTTTCAGAATACCAGCTTATAATTCTAAACAACAGTCATGCATCCTCTGGTCAGATCCCAGGCAGTATGTTATAATCAACATTGGTTCAACTCTTCCTGGTTGCAGAATTATTTCACTTGTTTTCATCTGTGAGCAGTGGGCATATCTTTGGGGTTACGCGATTTTTTTGAAATCTCTGAACTTCTTACCCCCCGGGGGGGGAGGGGGGGGGGGGGGGGGGGGGGGGTGGGGGGGCGGTTCCACGTGGATAAGTCGGTTTTTGCTTGCCTCTTTTGCAGTTCCAGAGACCCCCCTTTTTGGCCCATTTCTAGGTCCAGGACCTTACTTTTCATGTCCAAAGCCTATTCTATCCAAATTTTCTTTCTCAAATGTTCTTTCTTTTTTCTTCAAAAACCTCAAAAAGTAGCTGGAAATTGAGGAAATCGTACTTATGTTTCTGAAATTTTTTGAAACCTTTATTTTTTTTATTTTTTTTATTTTTTGGGCCGCAAATCGCTTCCTGAGCATCAATTTTTGAATCCGGAGGCCACATACCTCCCCCAAAAAGTTGAGCGCCACCCCCCCCCGGGCTTCTATCCGTGTTTACTGAAAAGAGCTGGAAGGTGCAGTTTATGCTATTCTTCAAATCTAACTTGTGATGATAGCAGTAGAGTAGCCTAGTAAAATTAGCAGTCACTGTCATGGAGTTATCAAAACACAAGTTCGGTTCCTGTTTCTCATTTTGATGTCCTTTGCTCCACTGTCAGTATCCTTCCTCAGAAATTTTAAACTGGAGCAGTTTCACGGTTAAAGGGGCATTTCGTAATCCACAGCCTCCTGATTTACCTCAAAGAAAATTAGATTTTTATATCATCTGAACCGTTGACCCAAGTAGAGTATGTGTGCTTAATCTTATGTGCAAATTCAATCTACTCTAAAAGAAATTTGTACTTTTGTAATTTCTGTCTGTAAATGGACAGAAATTACAACACAGTGGTCTATGGGGCAGCGCTACAACTAATTCGCTCATAACATCAACATGCCACATCAGAATCATGTGAAATTTTGGAAATAATCTTTCCTTGCGGATATACAAAAATAAAAGTGCTAGGTTCACAAAATGCACCTTTAAGGTTGAAATATGAAGCATTTACAAGGGGGTTACAATTAAGGCCAAGTAAACTTGATTTTTAGTTTCCCATCTTCCCCTACATCCTTAATTTCACTAAGCCATGTCAAATATTCAAAATTAGAAAAATAATTTGTTGGTTTTTTTGTCATTCTTTCAAGCATCTTTGAACTATTTGGAAATGTTTTCTAACTTTAAAATCCATCCACGGCACTTTTAGGAAGTCCTCTGGGTCAAAACAAATATATAAAACATTTTTTTCATAAATTTTCTTCAAATGGAAACTAGCAAATATTCAACTAACTCTGCAAAGTATATACTCTCATGTTTGACAATGCATCCGTAGCCCAACATGCCTTTTATGATAGATAATTCCCATTAAATATTACAGTGGTTTATAAAACCATCAATCTAGTAGAATCTTGAGCAGGAGCATTCCCAGACCATTTTTAATGGGGGGGGGGGTGTCGAGTCTGTGTTGCTGACAAAACTGTCCATTTGCCGGCACAATTTCAAAAAATATCCGGTTCGCTGTGCTAGCCTGATTAATATTAATTTTTAAATTGTGTCGGCAAATGAACAGTTTTGCCGGCAACACTATTTTTTTTTTTTAACCGAGGAGCGGGAGGGGTAGACCTACCTACAGTACAAAAATGTTTTCAAATTATAACTGCAGGAACAAATATTACCATATCCATCCACTACATACATCTTATCTTTAACATTAAATGTGCTGGTTCCGATTATGTCTGTTGTGTTCTCTCTTGATATAAGAGCCACTGGCACATATAAGCCCCATCAAGTACCGTGGGAAACACACTTGCGTTTTTGATGGCAGAAGCAATACTGCACATTGCAAAGCCCTAATTCAATACTGTGCTAATATTGATGGTTAACAACCATTATTTCGTTTATTTTTTTTCCTTATTTTAAATGACTCCACCAATAATTTGCAACACCTTTTATATCCAATCGGAGCAACTTTAAAATTTGACCCTTGTACAACCTGAAAAATTGACCCTTATTATTTGATATTTTTTGCTGTTTTTAGCCTATAACTCTGAACTTTAGGCTGTTACATATTACAAACTATATACTTTTCTGAATCCTTATGGTTAGACACATAACGTGGTGTGCTTTTCAACATGATTGGATCAATTTAAAGATTTTACCCCCTCTCCTTAAGGCACCATTGCAGCACTTAAGAATTGTGTTTCAGGTGTTCCTGTCAGGCTGGCAACATATTTAATCACTCAAACCTTTTGTACTTGAGATGTGTTACAAATGTGTGCTAGCTTCCGGGTTATAGGTGTTTAATCCTGTTTAGCAGCCCCCACTGAATATTAGGTGTTCAATTCTGTTTAGCAGCACCCACTGAATAAGAGGTGTTTAATCCTGTTTAGCAGCACCCACTGAATAAGAATAGGTATTTAATCCTGTTTAGCAGTACCTTACTGAATATGAATAGGTGTTTAATCCTGTTTAGCAGCACCCACTGAATAAGAATAGGTTTAATCCTGTTTAGCAGCAGGCAATGGATTTGATAGCAAAGTACATTTACTGTTGCTGTTGTCTAGCTCTGGGATGCCCAGAAATAGCTGCTATAGACTTGCCTGTTGGAACTATAACCCCAAGATCATGTGCGTATGCTAAAATTAATGTGTCTAGCTATTATAACAATCATGATTCATAACACACCTATTTTTACACAAAATATTTTTGATATTATCTTGTAATCCAAATAACACAGACAATGATATGAAAAAGTAAAACAAAACATACCTTTCCACACGTACAAAGATATTCCGAATTATGATATCCTGTAGTGCCTGCTATTGGGTTAAAACTGGTCAAACTTTGTGTGTATAATAATGCTTAAACCCACGGCCAACACCTTTGCCTTATACATGACCAGGGTGACAACTCGATGACTTCATGTCAGTTTCAGAGGGTGTATTTAGTCCATCCCATAATGCACCAGTTTTGAGAAATTTCACCTCCACATGATCATGTGATCCCACAAAAAATCCTATTCTTAACTCGTATAAAACCCTGATTTTTGCACTCATTTTAGCCCAAAAAGCATTAGTAGGTATTTTTTAGCATGATCATGATATGTCTTGTGCTTCTTAAACTTTTGAAAACTTTTCATCCTTAAGTACCAACATGTGTTTAGTACAGCACAGTATAGGCACACTTGCAATGCATTATGGGATTGCTTAAAAACCCTCTGTGTCAGTTTATAAATACACCCAAAAAATTGTCATTTTTTGCAGTCAGTTAAATTTTCACATACTTTAAAAAGACAATTTTTAAAATATTTCACAAGCCTTCTTGCTGATTCTTTATTTAAACTATTAAGATCTAATATAATGGCACTGGCACTGAAAGTTTTCTGCCTTATTTGTGTGGAACCAGTACCATATTTTTTTTACAAACAAATTTATGAGATAGCCTTTATAGCACTGCTAAATCCATTATAGGAGAACCTGTGTAAGAGGAAATGTTCAACTAAACAAAAAACTGCCTACCCCCCTTTACTGCATACCCAGTCAATCAGCTGTTTTGGGGGTATAATTAAAAGTGGTGAGGAAATGTATGGTGAGTCATCTGTGATCAGTGTCAGGTTCCATACCAAGACGCTGGAGAAACAGTTGCGCCATTTTGGGCCAATGCTGAGAGAGAACACATCGAGGGTTTAGTGCAAAAAGGCCCCATCTGCAATAGCTGCCAGGTGTTAGATTTGGCAGGTATAACACTTAGTAAGAACACAACTGACAAATGGCAGCTATTGCAGATGGGTCATTCTTGTAGTACCTCGATGCAAGGGGTTTAGGGCAAAAAGGCCCCATCTGCAATAGCTGCCAGGTGTTAGATTTGGCAGGTATAACACTTAGTAAGAACACAACTGACAAATGGCAGCTGCCAGGTGTTAGATTTGGCAGGTATAACACTTAGTAAGAACACAACTGACAAATGGCAGCTATTGCAGATGGGGCCTTCTTGTAGTAAACCCTCAACATGTTGTGTCCTGGGGAGAGGGGGCACTCAAATTGGAAGGTGTCAAGAGAAGGGATATGCCACCCATAAGGGAGCAATCATTATTTATGCTGGGGGAATGCAAATGAAGGAATTCAACTTTTGTCCGCAAAAAACAAATTGAATTCTCCCTTCACTTCCATTCAAAAATCTGGCATTCCCCTTAATTTTATGACATTTCTCCATTTAAAGTTCTTGTTCCACCCTCCCTCCTTGATGAAAATTTTCAAGTTCCCACTCTCACTCACAGAAATTTGTCAAGATTCACCCTCAAATCCTCCATTTCCTCTATCCCCCGGTGTAAATAATGACCCCCTCCTTAAGACTCATTTTCATGGTGATTTTCAGTTTCAAAGACTCTCATTTCAAACTTTTTCAAGTTCCAGAGAACCCCACCCTCCAACAAAAAAATAGGTTTTTTTTGCCCCTTTCCAAATATCCAAAGAGCAATTTAAGATAATACCAAACTGCCATTATTTTTTGGAAAAACTGACGATGACTAGTGTTTGAGATCTGCAACACAGACTGACTGATCAGGTGTTCCATTTGGTTTGTTTTTGCATACCCAGGACAGCCTTTATTACTATTTAATTGTGGAAAAGGAAAGGACTCAACAAGGACAATTCGTAAATCCCTATTCCAGGAGTTCTCACAGTCTTTCAGGTTGGCCACTAGGCTAACTTGAAAGAATTCTGTCCGGAGGGCCAATTACAATTTCTATCCGTTCTAGCAGCTAGTTGGTGGGCCAAATACATGAGGGGCGTGATGGGCATCAGTTGATGGGCGTCGTGATTGGGCCACGGAACGCCAGTTGATAACTTTGATTAGTGTGGTCCAATGTCCTTTTCTCTGTGGTTCAATTACTACTCTCTACATGTTTCAATCAAGTCTGCATCCAGTCACGATCCCAGGCCCATACGCGAGGGGGGGCACCCAAAATTTCATTAAAGAGACACTGGCCACATTTGAAAAATAGGGCGCCCTCAAGATTTTTTCCAAAATCGATATTTTTAACAGGTTGTAAAGGCTGGTTATATACAAAAGCCTATCACCCGATGATTAAGACCCAATAAGCTTCCTTATGGGTAAACAGAACGATTTTATATCAACGTCGCCGGCGACGTTAAATTCACCAAACGACGAAAGTGGCGTTTAGCACAAGAACACGCACGCCGATGCATGTTTCCACCACAATATGCACCGTTGATCGGTCATAACCTTGTGGTTGAAATCAGTGAGTACGAGTCAAAAATATCAGTAATAACACATTTGTTGAGTTAAAGTATGGAAAAATTAAAAGTTGGCCTACAAATTACCCTGGATGTCTTTTATCCTCATATTCTGTCCTTATCTGTTTTGGGGGCCGTATTTATTTTTATGTGTAAAAATAATCTCTGTTTCTTCCAAGGGCCAGACTATCACCCCGGGGGCAATTGAAGACATTTCATATTTTGTGAAAATGTGCCAGAGTGCCGCTTTAATTAAGGGAAAAAGGTCCACTTTGTGATGTGATTTGTTTTAATTAAATAAAATGGTCAATATATTGAGAGGGGTTCCAAATATGACATAAAATCTTTTTTGGTGATTGAGATGTTCAAAAAAGTCCAAAAAGGACCATTGTTAGGCAGGTAGGTTAACGTTTCCAAAAAAGGTCCACTTTTTTTGAAGACCGCACCCCTAAAAAAATCCTGCTTACGGCCCTCCATAGAGTCCAAACACCTACATAATGGCGAAATGCGATTCATATTTTTTTATTTTTTTGACAAGGCTTTTACTCAGAAATGGCTCAAAATCGGCCAACTGTCGCAAGATCAAAACGGTTTGCAAATCATATTTAACTGTCAAATTAATAGTTTCTAAACAAAACAAATATTGATTTGGGATCACTTACATATTAAAAATGCAATTTTCTTACATGTATATCACAGGCATTTTGTGTATAAAAATATTAATTTCTCAATAAATCAAAAAAAAAATGAAAAAAAATGTAAAAATGTATCACAAAACAAAATAGCGTGGTCTACTGTAAACATTTTTCCTCCCTTTTTCAGTCATTTTTTTTCGGGCTCACAGAGATTTTCCAGGGAAAAAATTAAAGGTGGTCAACGGCTGGAGGTCGTATTTACAAAATGCAATATTTAAGTTGTTGTTGTATGGCACAAGGATAAGTTCTTACAAAATGTTCCCAACAAAAACCAAAGAATATATTGAGTGTATATCGATGCTTCCGGGGGGGGTACTAGCCTAGCATTCTCCCCCAAAATAAATGTACGGCATCAGTTTACCAATAATTGTCTTACAAGTGATAAAACAAGCCGCAGTTCAGGACAAAATGATGCATGAGAGAAAGACCTTTTGCCGAGTTCCACTACAGCTAATTTGATTCGCATCCAGAATAATTGAGTCGCAATCTACATTCTGTACATCCCTATTTCAAGATAGGCGTACCCCGCGAAAAAGGGCATTTTTTGACTTCCTTACTCGGACAGATTGTGGACTGGCAATTAACTGACATAGTTTATTTACATATTGTCCCCAAGCCTTTCAGGCTCATTTACTTCTATTGCTGGTGTAATAAAAGTTATTTGATTCTAAACTTGCTCCATGAAGTGTTGCGAGACCCTACTGCGCTTTGGACTTGACTGTGGCATTTTTTGTAACCTAGGCCGTATTGCATTGTGGGAATTCAGCGAAATGGAGAAGTCTGTTTCTGTACAGAAAGACAAATAATGAGGGAAAAAACGTTAAGAATATATAAAAAACTCCACTGAACCTCAATTTCTAACTGAAAAAGTCCTCCCACCAAGTGCATATATCTTTATATAAAAAACCAGTTTTTTCTACATCACTTGACTAGACAAACACAAGTGCTGCATGACAACTCCAAACAGTGGCATAGGCAGAGCGGGCAGGGGGCGTGGCCCCCCAATGTAGTTATGGAGAGTGAAAAGAAGGTTTGAAGAGTGAGATGTTGTATGCTAATGGACTTCGTTTTAGTGTGCGAGACAATGGAGGGCTGAGGGAAAATTTTGGCAATGGAAGCTTTTGAGAGTAACAGTTTGAAGGTAAACCTGGGAAGACAAAAGGGCTGGTGAGCGGGGTGGAGAGGGGAGGTGGTAGTAAGGTAGTCCCATGTGGCATGTGTGGGAAGAGGGTGAAAGCAAATTCAGTATGGTGTGAGAAATATGGGAAATGGATCTATGGGAGATGCACAAAGATGAAGAGAGTGACCCCAAGTTCGGCAAGAGATTTTATGTGTAGAAGATGCGAGAAGGGTGCTGAAGGGATGGTGCAACAGGAGGAAAAGTTATATGATGAGGTGGAATTGGTGAAGGAGTTCACATACCTGCGGGACAGGGTTAGTGGGGGTGGTGGATGCGAGCTGGCTGTGACAGCTAGAGTGAGGTATGGGTGGGTGAAGTGTAGGGATTGTGGGGAGTTGTTGCAAGGGAAAATAGTCGCCTTTGAGATGAAACGTGTCTGGTTTTGTATGTATTGTTGTATGGAGTGAGTAATGGTGTATGAGCGAAATGAGATGGGGATTCTGAGGAGGACAGAGAGAGCAATGATGAGAGCGATGTGTGGTGTGAAGTTGATGGATAGGATGAAGACTGAGGACCTGATGAAGATGTTGGGTTTGGAAGAGGGCGATGGACTGGTTGGCGAAGGCGAATAGTGTACGTTGGTATGGGCACATCCTGACAGAGGATGGGCATGTTTTAAGAAGGGCTTTTGAGTTCGAGGTGGGAGGTTTGAGGAGGAGGGGATGTCCAGAGAAGACTTGGAAGAAGCAAGTGGAGGAGAGTAGGAGGGTTGGGTTGAGGATGGAGGATGCATTGAATCGGGTGAAATGGAAGGAGGGAGTAAGGGCAGTTGCTACAAGTGTGAGGTGAATCCGGCCACCCTCGTTCGCGGGGACAAAACCGGATTTAAAACTTTGGTGTTACTAATACTACTACCCAAGGGGCATCTATGACCCAATACGACCCAATTTCTGTAGCAATTGGACTTTTAAATAAATAAATGCCAGTATTTATATAGCGCTTTATACAATTAAGTCTTAAAGCGCTTTACATTTATTCCGCTGTCACTAGGATAAATCACATTTTTCAAATATTGAAAATTCGGCAGCCAATTATAACGGCGCACAGTATGACCACCCCTAACAGCTCCCCATTTACACCTGGGTGAAGTGAGGCAAGCGAGATAAAGTGTCTTGCCCAAGGACACAACACGTTGGCCACGGCGGGGCTCGAACTCACAAACTAATGATCATGAGTCCTGCGCTTTTCCACTAGTTTTTTTTTTTTTTTTTTTTCTGAGGACCTGATGAAGATGTTGGGTTTGGAAGAGGGCGATGGACTGGTTGGCGAAGGCGAATAGTGTACGTTGGTATGGGCACATCCTGACAGAGGATGGGCATGTTTTAAGAAGGGCTTTTGAGTTCGAGGTGGGAGGTTTGAGGAGGAGGGGATGTCCAGAGAAGACTTGGAAGAAGCAAGTGGAGGAGAGTAGGAGGGTTGGGTTGAGGATGGAGGATGCATTGAATCGGGTGAAATGGAAGGAGGGAGTAAGGGCAGTTGCTACAAGTGTGAGGTGAATCCGGCCACCCTCGTTCGCGGGGACAAAACCGGATTTAAAACTTTGGTGTTACTAATACTACTACCCAAGGGGCATCTATGACCCAATACGACCCAATTTCTGTAGCAATTGGACTTTTAATTCTCAAATGAGACAGTCAGACAGAATTGAGGTCTGGTAGGTGCCTCCTGCAATTTATCTTTGCAGGCGACACAAAAAGACATCAAAATCTAGATGGAAATCAATTTTCTTGGCATAAATGACAATAAGACTTAACTCATACATTTGACACTTCTCCAAGTCCTGTCAAATATCAATGTATCCTTGGTGTAACCCTAACAAGGCTCTACACCACAAAAAAGCCACCACAGGGGTTACCATATTGTGGTCTATACTGTGGTATATGATAGTTACAGAACCTGCAATATTTTGTGGTAGTTTGTGGTATGTGATCTTATCATTGACATATAAAGCAGGGTTGGCCGGTATTTCCCACCCCGGAAAATACCGGGCGGTAAATACTGGTATTTACCGGTAAATACCACCAGGCATATTTGGGCCAAAACGGGAAATACCGGGAAGTACTAAAAAATGACATTTTCAAAACTTTATTTTCTTTAAAATACCATGAAATTAACTAACAAACACAAATAAGCACTTTCATGCAATAAATGACCCAGGGGATGGGGGGTTGATGTTTTCATTTTATCACTAATTAACTATTAGACTCGAGTCTTTTGATTTGCAGATTGCACATTTCAATTTAAACCGTCATTTCTCTCAACAATTATTTAATACATCAAAATTACTACATAATGTAAGTGGCTAAATAGCCACAGATAGAAAATATTCACTAAATAGGTCCTGGTAAAGAAATGGAACTTTGCCAGCAGAAAGTGTAGTGTATCACAAGTACATGTTACGATGCACAAGTTAGAACTAGCTGATGGATGCAGAACATCCTTTACTGCATGGCAGCTTTTATTCTAAATTCTATCATTCATTTCTGTGTAGCTGGTTCTTTTTATGAGAACCAAACACCTATTAAATGTATTGTCAAGGCCTTCACTTCTTATAGGTACACAACGAGGGGCTCGATTACTTGCATGTCATATCAAAAATATAGGCCTTTCAAGTAATAAGGAACTCAATTTATTGAGCTCCTGAAACTCTGTTGAGGAAAGCTGAGCTGTAGGATAGAGCTCTGGAGCAATTGAGCTCAGAAATGAAGGTCTGATTGTCCAAATAGTGTTAAGATCCACACCCAGGATAGCCTCATCGGAATAGCTAATTAATACTACTAGGCGGTCCCCGGGTTTCGCGATCACCTGGGTTTCACGATCACCTGGGTTTCACGATCACCTGGGTTTCGCGATCACCTGGGTTTCGCGATCACCTGGGTTTCGCGATCACCTGGGTTTCACGATCACCTGGCATGAATGACACCAGGTTCGCGGTGCCTTTGACCTGGAATGACCTCTGATGAGGTCGTCATGACCTTTACAATTTTTGGCATCATCAATAGCCCCCGCCCACAAAGTTTCATCTGAATACACCAAAGTTTACCCAATTTGACCTTTGTTGACCTTGAATGACCCCTGATGACCTTGTTGTGACTTTTAAGATTGCTGGCATCAATAACCAACCCCACCCTCCAAGTTTCGTGTCCATACACCAACATTTTCTCCATTTGACCTCCTTTGACCTTGAATGACCCCTAATGACCTTGTTGTGACCTTAAAATTTTTGGCATCAACAATCGACCCCACCCTCCAAGTTTCATGTTCATACACCAAGTTTAACCTCATTTGACCTTGAATGACCCCTGATGACCTTGTTGTGACCTTAAAATTTTTGGCATCAACAATCGACCCCGCCCACCACGTTCCGTCTGGATACACCAAAGTGACCTTCTTTGACCTTTAATGACCCCGAATGACCTTGTCATGACCTTAAAATTTTTGGCATCAACAATCGACCCCACCCTCCAAGTTTCGTGTCCATACACCAACGTTAACCCCATTTGACCTCATTTGACCGTGAATGACCCCGATGACCTTTGATCCACTAACCAATACAACCTTGGTTTTCGGACGGTCAAGAGGCACCCACCCACCAAGTTTCAGGAATGTGCAACCCTCGGTGTCAGAGAAACCAATGTTAACCTCATTTGACCTTGAATGACCCCTGATGACCTTGTCATGACCTTCAAAATTTTTGGCATCAACAATCGACCCCACCCTCCAAGTTTCATTTTCCATACACCAATGTTTACCCCATTTGACCTTTTTTGACCTTGAATGAGCTCCGATGACCTTTGATCCACTAACCAATACAAACTCGGTCTTCGTAAGTTCAAGGGGCACCCACCCACCAAGTTTCTAGAATGTGCGACCCTCGGTCTCCGAGCAAATAGGCGCGGTCCATTTGACGTCTTTTGACCTCGAATGACCCCGATGACCTTTGATCCACTAACCAATACAAACTCGGTCTTCGTTCGGTCAAGGGGCACCTGCCCACCAAGTTTCAGGTCCGTGCGACCCTCGGCCTCCGAGAAAATAGACGCGGTCAGACACACAGACAGATAGACACACAGATAGATATAGATACTTCTTATTGGTTTATTATAACAAATTAGTGGAGTGGAGCTGAATTTGAATTAAACCCTTCAAACATACCCAGATTATCACCACAACATTTATAACTGTAAATATAGTTATTTGAGGTTAACTCCCATGAGGTCTTCAAATTGTGCTTACATCCTATAGTATTTCCCGGGTATCGACCAGGTTTTTCTCAGTATTTCCCGGTATTTTTGTTCTCCTTCCCGCTATTTCCTCCGCCCTATGGGAAAAATACTAGTATTTCCCGGGAATTGCCAACCCTGATATAAAGTGTGGTACATTCACGTACATCCCGCACCCGACCCGCGCCCATGTAAGCCTATAACACCAAGGTTCCCCTGGGGCCGCAACTTCTCTTGGCAGCCCTGTAAATTGTTGCCTATGGTGCAGCTTTTTGTTTATTACTGTGGTATATTGTAGTATATGATGAGTTACTCCAATTTGGTATAGTTATGATTTATCTAACTACTAAGCATACACCACAATATACCACAATCAAATTTTGTGGTAGTTTGTGGTCTATGGAAGTGCAAGTATGATGAAAGTTGTGGTATATTGTGATCTGTAGTACGTCCTCACAATATACAGCCTGCAGTGTTAGGGGTAAGACTTGGATGAAAGAAATCCATCAAGCCTATATGGAATAAAGCCCATACACACGCATTCAACTCTATACATGTCCTTATTGATTAGTTTGTGCCGAAATTACATGAAGGAATGACCCAAATACCTTCCACCACAGCTGGTAATTATAACTCCACTGTCAAAAGTGTTCTTGATTTAGGAGCTAGCATGGACATGCTCATCTTTGTAAGAAGCAACATGTGAATACTATAAATTTAAGCCATGCATGGCCCGACCTATGCGCTAAGGAATAGTGGCGCAGATGCTACATATCTTGATCAAACATTCAGGCCTTTGTCATAGCAAGCTTGAACACTGAAATACATTCTCCTATCTGGTCTCCCACAGAAAAGACTTACCAGATGAGTCCTTAAAAATAACATCTTCTGCATTTGAATACACAAATTTGTGAATGAAATATTAACAAGATGAGTCCTTAAAAAGGACCATCTTCTGTATTTGAAGTTCACAACTTAATTGGTGAAACACAAGTTTAGTTTGAAAGTTTGTCATAATTACATAGCAACAGCTTTATTTATTAAATTATTTTAAATGTTAAACATGCAGGAATTAGTATGTAATGATGTAATGATGCACAGGCATGCATCAATCATAAGGGTCAACCTTTTATGTGAAACAATGAACAACTCTTTTCTCGTGCTACTTGATTTGTGTTACATCTGGGATTATATTGAAGTAGAATCACAATTGCAATGAACAACCAAGTAACAGTTTACTTACATGGTATTCATATTACTCCTTTTAATTTACTGGAACTTCTTGTCCATGCAAACCAATCACTTCGTGTGTAGTAATATCTGCCTTACATTGCTGTACAAAAGTTGTGCCTGTTTAACCACACATGAAATATTAGTTTGCTTAATGATTAGTTAATATCGACCACAGTGTTAAATATCATGCAATTCATGCCCACAATGTAACTGTTTAACCACATTGCATGTATAAACATGGAAGCAATTAGTTTAGTATAACTGGGCTATAGATAGAAGTCATTCCACAGTGAAATTTGTCCAAAATCTACTCGCCATCAGAACAACTGTTCAACAAAGCATACTGGTAGTCTCCAAAGCTTGGGAGAACTAGTCTCATTTCAGGTTTTCAAGAACCCTATATCATGAATATATTGCAACAGGGTCATAAATCTTTGCTAATCACTGACCATGGTCCATGGTAATATGATCCTCTTACACTCAAGACCAAGTACAGTAACAGCTGAATGGTGTAAACTATGTGTGTGTGTGTGCAGCACACACAGAACTGCGTATCACTGCATGAGGTGTGGGTCTTCAGTAATAATCTTCTTGGGGCAGAAGAAAAAAAAGAGTTTTAACCAATTAATTAGTTTGAAATTTGTCACTTATAGGTCATAGCTTATTTTTAATACAGTAATTTCCAGGTCAAAAACAGCATCAGGGTTCGCCAGTTTCTTCCACGGCGGGAAAAAAAAAAAAAAAACTCGTTTTTTTTTTCCGCGGTTTTTTTTTCCAACTTGGACGAAACTGGTTCTTCCAGTTTTTCTTCCACTGAAAGCGGAAGACACTAAAAAACATTTAAAACATTTTCATTTTAAAGCAAATGACTTATAATTTTGGTTTTTAGATTATACAGTGAATGAAAATCGGTGATAATTCAAATAACCATTCAGGGACCCCCGTACCCGACCCCAGCAATTGCATATCAAACCCGCATTTTATTTATAAGGCCTAATATAATAAAAAAATCAGGAAGAAACTGATATCTCACTTTTCACACCAGCAAGCCAAGCTAAGTCTCCTTGTACACTTGAACTCTTCAAAAATATGTTATAGTCTCCCCTCACCCAGGTTCTCCCACTATAAGCATTACAACAAAAGACACTTTAATGGTTGCTACTTTATGATGTGTATTTTAAAATTAACAAATTGGCCATCAGATTTTAACAGCTTTTTCATTGTTTGCAATCTAAATTACAACTGTGATAGTAGAAATGTGCACATGGAAGACTTGGAAATAAGGAACAATTATCAAGCTGTATAATGATAGCAAAGTCAAAACAAAATTGTGACTAATTTTAACTATATCATTGCAAGGTTACTACCTGCTATAACTTGTTAAGTAATTTGAAAAAAACAACAACTGTAATTTAAAGTAATTCTCGAAAGTAGCCTAATGATGATTTGAAGTGCAAAGCTAATGATATGGTGTAATTTAGTTTTTTTCTTTTTTTTACTTTATTTCTTTATTTCTTCCAGTTTCTTCCAATTTCTTAGCTCTTCCAGGTTCTTCCTGAAGAAACTGGAAGAACACCTTTTTGCCAGTTTCTGTCCATTCTTCCTTAGAAATAGGTTTTTCTCTGAAACTCGGAAGTTTCCGAACCCTGCCCTGATTAATATTGAAATTAATACTGTGCCAGGCCATCAATCATTATTTATATTAGATGATCAACCTTTTAACTCTATACCTGGAACCTGATGCCTTCATGTTTGTCATTGTGTTAGTGCAGATATAGATAAGTTGAACCATTGCTAAAGCTAGGGAGAAAGAGGCATTTCTGACCAGAACCTCCTTGATTTCTAATACATAATTCTCGTGCATCTAGGCTGTTTTTCAATGAAACTGAACCAAAGATACATCGGCCGCCCGTCCTGCCCACACATTGTACTGAAGACAATGCAATTACCTTTTCTCTGTTGATGGTTATATCCCAGGAACACAAATTCGATCTGTGTACTGTCCCATAGTACCAACTTGACAGTTCAGGACTACCAGGGCCAATACCGCTATCTATTTTTGAAGGGGCATTTCGTGATCCACAGCCTCGTCCCCCGACTTACCTAAAAGATGTTGAGATTTTTATATCATCTGAACCGTTAGCCTAATAGTATATCCACGTGTGCCCATCTTACGTGCAAATTCAGTCGCATCTGTAAGAAATTTGCAATTTTGTATTTTCTGTCCATAAACTAACAGAAATTACAGCACAGTAGCCTATGGGACCGTGGGAAACGAGAAATTGCTCATAACACAAAACCGCAAGATCGGGATTAGCTCAAACTTTGTGAATAAGCTTTTCTCAAGGATATCTAGTGATCAATGAATAAAATAGGTGCTGAAATCATGAAATGCACCTTTAACCCTTATAGGATATTAAGCATAGTACAAACTTTTTGTGATGGCACACGTCCTCATTTGACTGCATTTGACTGTCGCGTTAGTATGACGGTCAAATTGGTTGACCATTGAAGTGGTTGACCATTGAGTTGGTAACCATAGAGTTTGCAAACTGTGAAGTGACTGAATTCTTGAGGACAACCATCAGATGATGATATAACAAATCTAAACTTTTTTAGGTACGTAGGGGGAAATGAGGTTGTGGATAACATGATCCCTTAATTGGGTGCAGCATTGGGTGTAGTCCTGGTAGCTAAGCTAACTCGACATTTGCCTTTTAACATGTGGTCATTATCGAAGTGGGAGGTTAGTTATGAAATAATTGTGAAGTTACTTTGAATTAACAGGCCATTTCAAAGAGCAACTTCAAAACTGCATACAAACCAAATTTCCGAAGCAATTTAACAATAGAGTTTATTTTATATGTTCCCAGAGACTATTATTACCTTTCATTTAGTGAATCCTTAATAAATTTGCCCATCAACAGCATAAATCCATGATTTTCCAGCCGGAAACAACCCTTCTCATGCATGAATTGTTTTTTTAAAGGTGGTTGTTTTCGCCGATTTATGTGTATTGTGTTCTCTACTTGATATGAGAGCCTGGGGCACCTTGCACATACACCACATCAATTACCGTGGGAATGGGAAACAACTTGCAGTTTTCTGGTAGACGCAATAATGCATGTTTGCAAAGCCCTTCAATACTGTGCCATTAACCCTACCGGACCGGTCGTTTTGCCCGACCGCGGCCCAAATGCAAGAAGGGCAATATATTTGTTATTTTAAACGGCCCAGATGCAACGAGAGCCACATTTGAGTTTCATTGCATCTCGGGTATGTTTTTCACGAGCCACAGGAAGAATAAAGTGCGTAAAGTCAATAACGGCCACCCCCAGACAGATGCAACGAAAAACTCGCGGAATTTCCCGGAAGACGGCCCAGATGCATAAGAGGAAGGACATCGCGCCATTTTCCGGAAGGACGACGTCTCAGATGCAACGAGGAACATCGCGTGCGAATGCAATTGAGCACAGGGATAATAAATAAATAAATAAAATAACCTAAAAAATAAATATGGATGCTGATGCGTACTTCACACACTGATTGCATGAACTGAAATTTGTAGCATATAGTTCGCCAGCCGTGTGTGGCGGATTACGATACGTCATAGTCGTGCGTTGCGCGCGATTACGTACGTCATGCTCCGGTGTACGTCATGAAAGCGTTTATGCATAATTTTAAAAGAGTCTTATCGAAAATGGTGGCAGGATATCACCATCGAAATCGAAATTGTACATGGGCATTTGTACAGGGTTAACCCGCTGATGAAAAGCATGCGGCCTTTGCGGGCACAACCGTGCTCCGAATGCCAGTGAAAAGCATCGACACTTCATTTTCCACGGGAATGCGTCCAGGTTTGAAACGAGGGAAATCGCGTCATTTTCCCGGGAAGACGGCCCAGATGCAACAAGGAACATCGCATCATTTTCCGTAAAGACGGCCCAGATTCAAACGAGAAACATCGCATCATTTCCGGTACAGACGGCCAGAGAGCATTGAGGTCCAATGAGAGTCATTTGCGCGACAAAAAAATAGTGTGACGCCGAGATGCAACGAGAAACATTTCCGACCGGTACCACGTTTTTCGTTGGCTCTCATTGCATCCTCGGCCGCGTTAGGGGTTAATAAAGTGGTTAACCAATTGAAAACCGGAGTTTTTTGTTTATATCTTGGGAATGAAATGGATTCGAGGGGCTCAAATTTCAGGACGGACAATGAGAAAAATCTGGCCTTCATTCCGATATCAAATCGATATACTTCCGGGGTAAATCAGAGGGGTCGCAAAGACGATCGAACACGCCCCTTTAAGCGGCCTGTAAGAATGATGACCTTCATCCGAAAGTTGATTTACCGTTAACTTTGATCGAGTTGTTACAAAGGATCTAATAAATCGGGATTTCAAGGCTACTCGATCAAGAGAGTGGGCCATACGCATGAAACCAGTAGCTCATCGGAGCGTCGGTCATATGAAGCACTGTGTATTTACGGTACGTCAACCCCAGTCAATACGTCCTTAGCTGCAATGTAATTAGCTAGCTAATCAAAATTGCTCGGGTGGCGTTAATCACTTCGAAATCGTCTAAGGCAGCATGGACAAAATTAATCCTTTGTTGTAAAACAAACACGTTTGACCCATATGACCTTGGCTGCCTCGTCAATGGCAAATGCAAATTGTGCGCTCCGCAGGCGGAGTGCCATCTCTCTGTTCATTGCTTTTGGGCCAGACTCCTTCATATATGGGTTGCTTTGTGGGGTGTTCGCCACTCCTCCCGAACATCTATTCTGTTTTTGCATGCCCAGTCATATGCCGGTACCCCCATTTATACTCCTGGGGTGGAGAGAGGCAAACAAGGGTAAAGTGCCTGCCCCAAGTGCAGACACACTTGGGCGACAGCCGGCTCAACGCCACAAACTTCTGGCTTATGAGCTAGCGCTGATCCCGCACCACATGTGCCCCTCTTGTCATGCCATTGTTGGCAAAATTTTTTCATTTTTTTTTTGTCTTTTGGAGATTATATTCACAAGGTCATCTCCTTCTTTTCGGTCTCAAGTTGATGCATGATCAAGAAAAGAGGAAATATGTACATTTTGGAGGAAATTGGCATCTTTACAATCGCGGTATGTTAATCACAAAGTAAACTTCAATATTGCAAAAACTCCACATTCGATAATGACTAATGGTAAGACAAAATGTGGGGGTATGCTTAGCAGAATTAGCATTAGAGGTCACTTTCAGAACCCCTGGAACGAGTATACATGTAGGTTACCCCTGGAAGTTAGACCCATTCACGGGTACATGAATGATCATGTTAGGACACATGTCAAATGGATGTTACTTAATCTACAGTTGGCACAAAAAGTATCTCGGCATGTTTTGATTAGTATTTTGCCAAAGGTCTGGATAATTTTGAACGTTTTCGAAATATACATGTGTTGCGAGCGGTCTTACTCTTTCATTTACCACCTCGCTTGTAAAAAAGGGTGCAAAAAATGGCTGCGGACACAGAAGTGCCCGAAAGATGCAAAAACCCTCAACTAAAAGTTGCATTTTGAGTTTTCACAAGTGGGACCAAGCGCTTAATCGGGCGATCGCCCGATTGAGGGAATACGGCGAAATGGGGTGACTATCACCATAAAATCAGACTCACCATTTTTGTTAAACCTTCGGATTACAGTGACAAGTACATCACCTTTTATATCCGTCAGTAATGATTTTGTAAAAAAATCGCAAGTTCAAAGTGCATAAATCGAAAGCTGCTGGATTCTTTCCAATAGCATTTTGCATGTGCATCACCATATTTGGGGTTACTGCATGTTGAGCAGAGCCTTTTCGGGCCTACTGCGCATTGTGCAGAAGCCGCCGCTTAATATTTCAGATTAATGCGCACCGCAATGTTAAATTCTTCGGTCAATTCTTATGGAAAAGTGTGCTTTTTAAACCTTTGTATCCTGATGATGAGGCTATATTTCCCTATAAGAAGTGCGAGGGGACACACTAGCGAGCGACTACATACCCTCTGGGACCTTACTTTTGCACAAAGGTCTCATTTGGGCCCGACCAGGAAACCTCTATACCACATTATAAATTTCGATACCGCCGAAAAAGAGTCCGCGAAGTTTTTTGTTTTTTTAAAAAACCGCGGGGCACTATTTCGGGCAACTCACCGCCCCTGCGCGGTGAGTAGTCCTTATCCCAAATTGTTGCTCCAAATTGTGTACAAAACAACCTTCCCGAGACCTCTTGGGGTGGAAAAATTATGGGAGGGTCGTAAGGTCGCGGAGGGTAGGGATCGATCGCTAGTGTATCCCGCTCACTTCTGAGAGGAAATATACTGTGCTTCAGGATAGTTTACCCTCCGCGACCTACTTTTGCAACGTATCCCAATGGTAGTCTCAGGTGGTGGAAGAAGTACGGGGAGGTAGGCACCAGCGCTAGCGTATCCCAGTCTCGCACCGAGATACGTACCTAAGAGCTCTTGATGCGGCTCAATTCTCAGGCACACAGTGTGCAGTGTAGCAAATTCCCCTCTTTCCGCCACCAAACGTCTCGGAGGTAAACTCTCTGAAACGTGGTTGCGGAACTCAAACCTATAGTATCCAGGATATTCTTGGATTGAGGGGCCTTTGTAAAATGCCCAGGAGGAGGTGTGAGCCCCCACGCCTACATCATGGGGACTCCTAAACCCGAGAGCTGACCAACCGATCGTGATGTTTTCGGTGTGCGATTCGGATGGTCGAGGGGCAACACAGCGGCTAAATGTGTCCTTCGCTGCTGGACACCATATGGAGGGGCCGGGAGATGAACTGCTGTTTTGTCTTCCGGAGCACTTCGGTACGCTTAAGTACCATTTTAGAGAACAGGGTTTCACTCTGCAGACTAAATCCGAACTCCACCGGGACCGGGTTTTCTCCGATCCGTCCTGCAGCCAAGGCCCGGTCCGGGAGAAACACTGAGCACGGTGTGAAAGACAGGGTCTGAATCTTAGCGAGAAAACCCGCTCGTGAGAGGCTGGGACACGACGTCCTTCGACACCGCAAGTGAGCTCGTCAAGACACGGAATGGATCTCGGAACCCCGTAGCAAGAAGCGAACTGCCACGAGAAAGGCTCTTCTAGATAATCCAGGAGGACTGCGCTCCTCTCCAGTGGCTCGAATTCCCGGACGATAAGAACAGGAGCACTAGGGCAGATCCCACTACGGAACGAGTGAACGAACCGGGTGACGAACCGAAAAATCATGCCCTTCAGCAGATTCGTGAGGCGGGCTGTTCGAGATGACTGTGCCGTCGATGGAGCGCACAATCGCGGGGCAAGTGCACCCGACTGTTTGGACGCCCAACCCTCGTGGAAAATTTCGTTAGGAAATCCCTGATCTGCCCCCTCCGGACGCAGACAGCAGATCGATCTCTCTATTGGCACACCATCTATGGAAAACCGACTGATACCTCTTCTCTCTAGCTTCCTCACCTTCTCACCCGTCTTGCTCCTTACTTCCTCTCGCCCTCCTTCAGACACGTCGAGACCATCGTAAAGATTCTCTAGTTGACTTCCGGCCTTGCCTGAGCAGCGAGCATGGCAACGTTCAGAAAGTCCCGCCTGGGTGTATTTTGGCGGAACTGCGCCAGACAGTCAGGTGCGGATGGTACGCTCTGGGACAGACGTGTCGGCTGGAGGACCCACGTATCAGATCCCGCGCTGAAGGGGGGGGGAGCAAGACGGGGGTCCACACTCGCAGCTTCAGAAGCCGTGGAACCACAGCTGAGCCGGCAACCCAGGGGGTCACCAAAACGGACCGGCAATTTCGAGACCGAGCTACCTTCTCGAGGGAATCTCGGGATCATCGCAATGGGGGGCAAATGCGTAGGCAATGATCCCCGACCAATCCGCCACCCTTGCATCCCGACCCACGGGCTCTGGGATCTTGATCCATGATTAGTACGCCAGAAGCTGGTGGGGATTCACGGCGGAGGGCGAGGCGACTACGTCCACGTTGGGCTGGTAGCTCTGAAAAATTGACGGCGACTGACGGCAGGAGGCGCCTTCCAACTGATGCCCCCCTCACCTTCGATGGCGCCCTGCTTTGCGTGCCTTCCGGGAGAGCGCGTCCCCTAGGACATTCTCCACCCCTGGTACATGTGCTGCTTCAGGCCATGCCCGTTGCCTGCACCACTCTAGGAGCCGAAGACCTCTTGCAGGACTGCCGCTGCGGCTCCTTGTCCCTCCCTCCTTGTTGAGGTAGGACCGTCACTACCGTCATGTTGTCGCATCGGCCAGGATCACCTTTCCCCGGGTCCGGGCGACCCAGTGCTTCAGTGAAGGAAGACTGCCCAAGATCGAGCACATGGATTTGATGGCGAGCTTGCATGGCCCGGGGGGACCAACGGCCCGACACTCGTGGGACCTAAGTGGGCCCCCCACCTCGCCTTCGATGCATCTGTTGTCAGCGTTCAAGGAGGGTGTTAATTCTGAAGGGCACTCCCCCTCTCAAGTTCAGGGATGCGTCCACAACTGAGGGGGGGCAAGCTTCAGGGGCACTGGAATCGGAGGGACGGGTGGTTACCAGGGTCGACAGTACCTGAGCATGTGGATGGATTCCCCTAATGCGTAATCTGCAGTGGGGACACCATCCAGATTAGGTGGCCAGAAACGTCCCAGAGCCGAAAGCCAAGCCTGGCTGGGAAACGAAATGCTCTCCAAGACTGCCTCGGGCACACGTCACAAACCGAGGCGACTCTGTCTGCTGAGGGCCTTCTCCCTTGCCGACAGAGAAAGTCCCAAATCTCGGCTCCCAGGAAACTGGGGGGGCTCGGGGAAGGCGAGAGGGCGACGAGGTGGACGATGAAACCGAGAGACCTTATCAGGGTCTAGAACCTCCTCGATAAAGGCTTGGCGCCTCTGGAGGATTGGCGCACCAGTAGCAGGTCGTCTAGGTTAGTAGACAAAGGATTGTCCTGCCCATGCGCCTGAGTACTCCGCTACCGCCTTTACGACCCTTGTGAAGGTCCCTGGAGCGGTTCGACAGGCCGAAGGGCCGGACACGAACTGGTAAGCCACTCCTCCTAAGGCCAAACGGAGCCATTTCTGTTGGATTAGTGCACGGGACTGAGATAGGTCTCTCAAATCCAACATGGCCCCCCCCCATTCCTGTTGGAGGACCCCGAGACTGCCTTTCGGGTTTTCCATCCGGAAGTGTGGGGTCTGATGAAAACTGTTCAAAAGGTTTCAGATTTATGATGGGCCTCACCCCCGACTTCTTTGTGGTTAAGAAGAAGGTGGAATAGAAGCCTCCTGATTGGATCGAGAGGCTTTAATCACGGCATGTTTGCAGCAGGCCCAGCATTATCTTGCAGGAGTGCGTCCCGCTTGGCAGTGTATCTTGGAAGAGGGTGTGAACCTACACCCCTCTGAATGGGGGGAGGGCCAGGCTGTGAACTCTATGCACGTACCCGTGGGTTCCCCACAGCTAGGAACCAAGGGCCGCGGGTCACTGGCCTGCCACGCCCCGCCAAATCCATGAGGCGACCGCCTAACCACTGGAGGCGAGATGCTGAGATGCTGTACTGGGTGTTAGTCATAAACGGGGACCTGCTGAAGAGATCTCTGTCTCTTACGGCTGGATTTACCCGCCGCTTTACCGCGTGCTCCTCCCTGGTTCTGAGGGGATTGGTAGCCCTGAGTAGGAGGTAGCAGGGCTCGGCTGAGCGCCTACCTCCATTGAGGCGTCCCGGAGGCTTTGGGCCTCGGGCTCCCCTGAAAGGTGGCGGTTTCCCCTCTTTCTTGTTGCACTGAGCGCCTATGAGGTCCCAGGCTTTTGTTATTGGTGACTCGAGAGTTCCTTGTGTGGCTCGTCTGTTCTTGCTCTGCTCTTAGTTGGAGGGAAGGCCATTGACATCGACAGGGCTTTACCCCGGGGAGCTCGAGGCATTTCACAGGAGTCCGTGAAGTTCAAGGCCTTGGCGAACAACTGGCGTCCTAGATCTCACCGACCTGGCCACTATACGAGTAGAACCAATGCTCGGACGAACAAGGAATTAAGGTCTGATAACAACGTGATCGTACGAATCAGTGGCGGGTTTGGAAAGCGACCTGTCCGGTCCATAAGAGACGTGAAGGTGGGCGAAAACCAAACTGATGGGCGTGATCAGGCGTTAGGCCGTCCATAGAAAGGGAGGTCAAACGCCCGCAGCTCGCAATCCCGACTCAGTATTAAATGGTTGAACCCGGAATGGGGTGGGGGCTCGAGTTTACCCCCAGCGCCCTGACCCCTGGGGGAGAGTCTAAGGGGAGCACCTCGAGTTTCCGATCCCGAGACATATGCCAGAAGGCAGGCTCTGGGCACAGCGGTGTATGTTGTAACCAGGTAGGGAGTGTCTCCCAGCTCCGGGAGGCTTGTCCCTAAACCAGGATTCCTGTCCACCTTCCCCTCGGAGTTGTACCGAGTTTTCAATGGTGTCTTAAGATCACTTGACAGAGGTAAGAAAGGCAATGAGCTTGGAGGCTTGGGGGGACGGGATGGCACCCGAGATCTCACCCCACCGCGGGGGAGACTTAAACTCCAACCGCAGCGCGGCGTCTGAGAGAAACCGCCCAGCGCGGAGCCAAGAGGACCGCCGCGAAAAAATGGGGCCGAACGAAACTCTAGGGGTTAGCAGCCGGTCACGAAAAACGACCCCTTCCCACCGACTCGTAGGACGTGGCGGGACTATATGGGTCGCCCCAGGCTCTGCAGGGGTCGCGTAATCCCATGCGAATCGGTCCTCCGGCCTCGGCTCCATCCGGCTGGTAGTGCTGGTGGGTGACGCTCCCTGGTGGAGGGTTCCGTCCATGGGACCTGCGACCCTGGGGGCGGCGGCGGTCTCCGGGGAGGGCGTGGAGGTTCGGAGTAGCCTGCAGAGTGAAACCCTGTGCCATAGATGCACAGGGGGATTCGCCCAAGGGGCAAGAACGGCTCTGCGGCTGGTCGATTGCCTGTTTTCCTCATCACTTTGTGGGAGGAATGAGGATGGCAGGTACACACAGTTTCGCCGTGAGGACCTTTGCATTTACAGAGGGGGGATCGGCGTAAGCTAGGACCCCAACCACCCTCTCGTCGAGGCCCTTGTGAGGGGCCGTCGGAGGTTGGGATTGATCTACCGTCGACCGTACGGTCGGAGCGAGGACCCGGTATGGTCCACTAGATGTGGAAGGTGGCACGCAAGGATCTCCTATGTTGTATGGTTGGGACTGGTTTGTCGCCGCCCAGGTCGACGCCTGGTCCCGACCTGGAATACTCCGGGCGGGAGCTACGAACCGCGGTTCGGGTTTCCAACCTCACTTCCGACCTGCCTGTTTGTCGGGCGTTTTGTAAGGGTTGGAACGGCGGACCAACCATTCCTCGACGGCAGGAGGGGGAAGGGTCTCCTCCGTCGGAATCAGCTCCATCCTCTCCCCTTTTGAGGAGGAGGTGGACGCCGACTCTTCATCCCCACAAAGAGCTCGCTGATCACTTTTAGCTCAATGTGAGAGCGTCCTCAGGACCCTGTGGGAAGCGGCCGTTTTTCCTAGCCGGCGAGCTCAGCTCGTTCGGGGGGAAGCTTGCGTTTTGGCGGCAAGGGCACTCTGGTCGGCTCCAATTCCCTCAAGGATGAGGGAGAGGTGACCCATGACAGAGGGTTCTGCAAGCTGTCGCAATATAGATTAAGTATACCGCTACCCATTTGTGGTGACGGTTAGGAGTCTCCAGACACAGGCCAGTGGATGTCACGGGCTCTTGGAGGGAAAGCCCCTGAGCACTGGCCTCGCCGGGGTCCCCGGCTGGATCAAGAAACTCGACCTGTGGTTGGGCTTCAAAGCCCACCCTTCGAGGAGAGATGATCTCCAGGGTTTTCCCCCCTGGCTAGTCCCGTGCTGAGCTAACTACACGACCAGGCGGTCGACCTGGGACTGGCCTTGAATGCCTGCCCTCTCAAGGGAGCTGCGCTAGGGAGCGATCCGGTCGGACGTCGCCGACCAATGGGTCTCGGACCATGGACCTGGGCTTCCCCGACCGTGAGCTCGACCCTGGGATGGACCTGAATTGCTGTCCTCAAGGGGGAGTGGTCTAGGGAGCGACCTGTCGGCCGTGTCTCGACTGGGTCTCGACACGACCGGGCCATCCCGGACCGTGAGCTCGACCTTGGGATGGGCTCGAGAGTCCGCCCACGTGGGCGCTCGGTTCCAGAGATTACCTCATGGTCTCGACTGGGTGCCCTGCCTGGAACGTGAGCTCGACCTGGGGCTGGCCTGGGGGCTACCCTCGAGGGAACTGGTCCAGGGATCACCCTGGTCGGGAGTTCCTCGACCAATGTTGCCGTCGGCGGCCCTTTTGGGTCGGCATCTTGGACGGCCCGGACGCCGCCTCAGTGACTGGACCTCCTTTCTTGTCCTCGACCTGCACGGCTAGGCTGGAAGGTCGAACACGGGGGCGGGGTGGCGACCCTGTGCGGGATCGCGGTAGGGGGGGTGGAGTATCTTGAGCGAAACAGGGGGAGTGACCAATTAGAGATAGAGGAAGGAATAAAGAGCGGGAGAGCCGTCACGAATGAAGACGTCTAAGGGGTGAGGCGAGAGGGAGTACACTGGGCATACTCCCTATGCTGCCGCCCCCTTGGGGGCGCGATTTGATGTGAGGGAAAAGGACTCCCTATACCCGGGCGGGAGTGCTTCGTCGGAGACGAGACACCTTGGGGGGCTGGGTGTCCCCTTGTCCTTGCGACGGCCTCCTTGCGCCATGTTCTCACGGACTTGGCCTTTTTGGCTTGAGGGATGCCTTACGACCTCAAAGGCTGCCAATGTTCGTCTGTCCACTGCCACATTGATGGTGAATCCATTGTCCCGGGCGCCATGTAAGCACAACGCACACAGGGCGTGGGGGTCCATGCTGGACAGGAACCACCTGCAGTTCTTGCATCTGGACTTTACTTGATTGGAGTCCATATTGGTATCGCTTGTTGTCCTATCTGTAAAGCAGAACCAGGAAATTAACAAAATTAGTACCCGGGAGTAAGAGAGTACGAGGAGTACCCCCCCAAAAAAATAAAATGGGACCAAGACCCGACCCCAAAAGATTCTCTATCCATCGACCGAGATCTCTAGGACTGCCCTGAGTTCCCCGACCTGTGGAAGGGCCCACCTCCTCCCCTGTAAGCCAGACGGGAGAGAGTCAGAAGAGGAGAGAGGAGAGACCCTTGACCGTGGTGTCCGACCTCGAACCCAGTCCCGACCTCTGTGAGGAGGGGAGGGGGATAGGGGCGGACTGCCTATGTGAACTCGCAAGATGGTCGGGGGCGGGTTGGGAAGCCCCAGACCTTCTACTCGAGTTTATAGGCATCCTGAAGACCCATCATTCCCCCGGACTGGGGGGTTGAGACAAGGAGAACGGGGAGGTCCAGGGGCGGACTTTCCTACGTGAACTCAAAGGATGGTAGGAGCGGGAGCTCCGACCTTCAACTTCAAAGTTGTAGGGCGACCGAGCGGAACCTTCGATCCCCCCCCAGCGGAAGCCGAGCACTACCAGGGGAGGGGGCCAGGATAGAGATGGGAAAAGTCCCACCTTAACAAACTCAAAGGGGTACCTGGGCCCGCCCGGGCCCAGAAAAGACCGGGGGCCTGATAAGAAGCCCTAATTAGGACCCACTTCCGGTTTTTGAGGAGGGGGTCCAAAACCCTCCAGGGACAATGTCCATACCTCCAGGACAATGTCCAAAACTCCAGGGAGATGTCCCATTTATCCCCAGGACAATGTCCCATATCACAGGACAATGTCCAAATAATTCATGGTTAACAAGGTCATTGTCCCATACCCCAGGGACAATGTCACATACCTCAAGGACAATGTCCCCATACCCAAGGACAATGTCCCATACCTCCAGACAATGTTCCATACCTCCAGGCTAATGTCCCATACTCCAGGACAATGTACCCATACCTCCAGGACAATGTCACATACCTCCAGGACAATGTCTCCATATCCCTCCCCAGGTCATGTCCCTTCCCCAGGCCAAAGCAGGGGGTCCCCTACCCCAGGACAATGTCCACATACCCCAGGACAATGTCTTATACCCCAGAACAAAGTCCCATATCATACCCCAGGACAATGCCCAAACACCTGGACAATGTCCCCTACCCAGGACAATGTCGCCATACCAGACATGTTCCTACCATATAAGCCAGGCCAATGTCCCATAATCCCAGGGACAATGTCCCATACCCCAGGAACCATGTCCCATTCCCAGGACAATGTTCCATACACTAGGGCATTCCCATAACTCCAGGACAATGTCAATACTCCAGACATTTCCCATACCCCAGGACAATGTCCCCTACCCCAGAAACAATTCCCCATACCCGAACAATTTCCCATACCTCCAGACAAAGTCCCCTAACCTCCAGGACCATGTCCCCATCCCTCCAGGACAATATACCAACTCCAGGACGGTGTTGCCCCCATACTTCCAGGAGAATATCCCATATACCCCAGGACAATATCCCATACCCCAGGCCATGTCCCATCCTCCAGGACAGATGTCTCCTATCCCCAGGACAATATCCCATAACCCAGGGACAAGTGTCCCATACCCCAGGAATGTCCCATCCCTCCAGACAATGTGCCCAGAGCCCCAGACAGTCCCTGCCCCAGGACAATGGTACCATACCCCAGGGACAGTGTCCCCAACCCCAGGACACTGTCTTATAACCACCCCCAGTACAATTTCCCATAACCCCAGGACAATGTATTTGTATTCGAATCAGTTTGAGAATCTGTAACCTCGCATCCTTCCAAGTGTCGCCCTGTGTGACTTACAGACCTTCCAGACATAAGTGTTCAACGAAGTGTCAATGAAAAATCAAAAAAATGGTCAAATATGCTAATTGATTATGCAATTAGGTACTAAGAATTCATATATACGTTGTAAATTGAATGTTTTAAGAGAATCTGGTAACCCCCGCACTCCTCCACCAAGTTTCAGCTCTGTGTGACTTATAGATCGCCTCTCCAGATATTGTGTTTTCACAAAAAAGTGGCATCGAAAATCTGAAAATAGGCGAAATAATGCTATTAATTATGCAATTAGGTACTTAGAATGCTATAATACGATTGTAAATTGCATCAGTTCGAGAATCTGTAACCCCCCCCACCTCCACCAAGTTTCATCTGTGTGACTTACATATCTCCAGATATTTTGTTCACAAGAAAAGTTCACGACACACGACACCGCCGCCGACACACAACGACTCATGCTGCCATAGGTCTTTCCTATCGGACGACCTAATAATTTTATATTTTTTGGTCACACGGCAATATCATAAAAACCAACCGTTTTTTTAGTCACGACGGCTTTACCATATAAAGATCCAACATGGCGATATACTGCTAGAACTTGTTTACACTTTTCCTGGCACTATTCCTGATCAATAAACAGGTGAGAGAAGGCCCTCGTAAAATCACCCGTTCTTCAGGAAAACGTCCTCGTCCTAAAGACGGAGGAGAGAAGTGGATTTACAAGAGGGGACCGCACAAATCTAGGGCTAGGATAGGCGGCCTCTTACATGAATACAATTCGATATACGGCTGAGATGAAAAACACGAAAATACATCTAACTTGCCGAATAACACTAAAATCTTAGGCTAGTTTTGCTACGGATATTAAGTGTCGAATAGACGTTTCTTTCTGGAAGGGCAGCTAGTTGCGCAGAATGGAAAGATTTTTTCCGGTAGCTGTCAGCAGATACAGCATGGCCCCAATTTGAGAACCAATTTGATAAAGGACGACTCACCGCGCATGGGCGGGGAGTTGCCCGAAAAGTAGTGAGCGCGCTATCGGCGGACTAATTTTCGCTCTAGACGAAAATTTTAATGTTGTATAGAGGTGTTGGTCGGGCCCAAATGAGCCATTTGTGCAAAAGTAAAGCTGAGGTAGGTATCGAGAGCGCAGTGTATTGCAAATTGACCTAATCACTCATTCTGGGCTTATTTAAAGATGGTGGATGGGGATTTCCTTGAAGTAGATGAAACGGGTGATTTTATGGCAATGGGGCGTATCTCAAATTTGATTTTCTTTTCTAAAAAATTCCAACTTTTACCTCATGGCGCAGAAAAAGTCCCCATGAAATTGTTTCTGACCACTGAAGATTGTTTAGATATTTGTATTAAAGTTAAAGATCCATGGCCGATCGCTAATAGCCTTGTCCCCAGAAGTCCCCAGATTTACCCCGGAAGTGGTCAATCATTTGAAGAAAGCTACATTTTCTCATCTATCCTGTGAAATATTACAGCCAAAGGATGCTTGGTGGAAGTAATGTGCGAAAATGTGCCCAATTTGGTCGACCAATTAATTTTACACAGTACCCTCGAAGGCCCGAACAAAACTTTTACCGGACACTCAACTATTTATAAAGGAATCTAGGTTTGCCGCTGGGGACAGCTACTCCATTGCGATACCAGCCAAAAGAATCTCAAACCACCTAACAAAGCGAGGCACGACGCTTGCGATTTATGACGTCACACCATGCATATGCATTGTAGGGCGATCTGTCCACAATTACTGCCGGGTGTGCATGTACAATCAGGGGAAAACCCAGGAAAGAGGAATGCGCTGTGACATGAGGTTCCGATAGCTCATGTGAAGTTGCTCGAAATATCTAACCATAAATGGAACACATTTATGGTTAGAAGTCTTAAGTAGCCTAAAATGGGTGGCCCAGTGTTTCACACAATCAAAACATCATTTACTGAAAATTATCTATGACTGAATTTGCCGGCTAACACAAAATAATGCTCGCTCTTGTTACTATTATACAGTCTAATAACAGTAATTTCAACTCATTTTTTTCCCCAAGAGTCAAAGACCTTGAGGTCAAATTGTCAAGAGTCAAAATGAAAAATGAAGGGTCAAAATTGTTTTTAATTGAAAACTTTAAATTAGGGCAAAAAAATTAAAAATGTTGTTTTTTTTTAACCACCCCCCCCCCCAAGCTTTAAAACACGGACCAAAGCATGTGCCTCAACCGCAGGCTTTACTCTTTATAATTAACCTTTAATTATAAACAATGGCATGGCCCTCTAATTTGTAAATGATGGAATGATCCTTTAATTCATAAATGATGGAATGACCCTTTAATTCGTAAATGAAGACCCTTTGATTGGCAAAGGAATTGCCCTTTAATTGGTAAATGAAAGAATTACCCTTTAATTGGTGAATAAATTAATGACGCTTTAATTGGTAAATAAATGAATAACCTTTAATAATTGGTAAATCAATGAATGACCCTTTAATTGGTAAATAAATGAATGACCCTTTAATTGGTAAATAAATGAATGACCCTTTAAAAAAATATTGGCCTTAAATTTACATATTGGCTGCTTGCACATTAATTCGTTCATATCTTGGTTGATTCCGGTGAAAATTGTCACATTTTGGTATGTGATCAACACAGTTAAAACAACACTGCGAGTGACAGTTCAATCTCATAATGGCATTGTTTCGTTTCTATATTTAATTCTCTTTTGCTATCAGATTTGCTCTGTCATTCTGTTTGCCACGCCAATAATCACATAGAAAGGCACACTTTCTTCGTAAGCGTGTGAGCTCCTCACCTTTAAGTCAACAGACTGTTATAAGCTGATTGTAATTTCAGATATTTGAGATCCAAAATTAAAAAACATGTTGATCCAGAGAAGAACAAACCGAATGGGAATTGACAGACCAGGTGCCGATCCCCGTAACAAATTTCACGGTCATCATGAGACCTCCGACGTGGTGATATTGCTAGAGGCCTCGACAGCAAGGCCAATAACAATGGCCCATAATGCAGTGGCACACAACAACCACGCATGGACATGGACGTCCGATGAGTCATGAGATGGAATGAATTATGGCAAGATGGCTAAGAACGAATTAAGGTTTTGACGAATAGTCCAATGGCGGGCCCTGTGCGTGTCACCCACAATTGCTGAGTTCAACAGTCAGAGGCTTGGTGACCCTTCACATTTCATTCTTTCGACTTACAATTGGGACGATTCCATTTGTGCCAAAAGGATTGAGCACAGCTTGTAATATTTGAAACATCTTGATTGCACATGCAAGAGCATATTAATTGGTCTGGAGATATTGGGGTTCTACTGCCTAAAATTAATCTTTATGCCCCGTATTTAATGCCAACCGATCGTAGTATCGTGCCATATGAAATCCAGGGCGACATTTGCACGTTTACCTTTCGCATTATTTTCCCTGTGCGCCAAATAGTTCAGCCATTCGAACGGCAGTTGTGGTCTGAAAGATCTGTCACACACATTTTCCAATGTCACAAGAAACCATGGATTGGAGGACATCAGCAAGACAAGTTTTTTTATTGTAAAGTACACAACAGGATCGACTACAAAAGAAGATTCCCCCCAAACAGAGCAGCTATCATCAAGAACCAGCCCAGGTGTGCTTATGGTAAGAATACCAACCATTTCCGAAAAATCCAAACCAAAAAAAAAGCATCGCACCAAAGTGCACGCGGCCCGACGTCTATGTGGAAGCTAAAAGTCTCTCAAGCGTAGATAGCACGCGAAGCATATGCAATCTACAGATCAAGTTTCTCGATCAAATGTGAAGTGAATGAGAAGGAATATCGGAACTAGCAAAGCGGTATAATGGAACAATGTCGTTCTGGCAATGTTTTGAAGAAGTGTGGTTTGCCTTGTGCATATTAAGACCGTCAGAGGCACTAGAGACGATGTCAGAACTAAACCACTGACATTTTCGCTAATGTGGACTTTGATCTATTGCAACACAAATAATGTACATAATTGCTACGAAAATTATTCTGAGCAAAATGAAGAATGAAATGCAATTGGAGAATTTGGCCCAGGGCCAGCTTTCGTGCTTTGGTTATAGTGATACCTGCTACAGTGACCCAACCAAGGTAATTACCTAATGCCAGTGCCGCGCTTTTTCAATATGATCTAACGATGATGTAAAGAAGTTTGTGCTTGCGGCTTACAACATCACGTTTTTAGCTCTCGAATTCCAAACGGATTGAAATAGTGGCCACAAAACTTTACAGATGGGCTTTTGGAGTGATGGCCAATCTATTCAAGATAACACTTCCAATCCTTAAATCGGGCCATCCCCCATAGTGACAAAAAATAATTTTTTGTGCAGAATCATTTCTTTGTGATCTCACTGCATTTATATAGAAAAATAGCAAACCTCGCCACATTCGGCGTGGAAACATCGCCAATTGAGTGACTTGTCGAGTCGGCAACATCGTCCGGATTGAGCGCTAAACCGACTGCAATGGTCACTGTGTTGTAGAAACAAGTCTGACAAGGAAATCTGGTATGATTTACACAGAACATTTCCGAATGGGATTGAGTACAAGGAAGCCTTCTAGCCCATATTGATTTTGGGGAACGAATTAGTATTTGTGCCAACACCATGTGAATTCGGCAGCCTAACGGAATTAAACTGCATGTGAAAGATAGGGTGGCAGAATAATGAATCATACCCGGGGGTTGTACGTCTTTGGGCATCATCGCAGTCATTTTTGCATGTTTTTTTACAAGCGAGGTGTTAAACAAAAGAGCAAGACCTACGCCAAATAATGATATCATTCGTGAAAACTTTCAAAATTATCGGACTTGGACACAATACTGATTGAGAAAATGCCGAGATACTTTTTTTGGCAACTGTGTATGACTGCTATTATAGGATATATACTATAGTCTGAGTAATAATTGTGTGACACTGATTCGACAATATGCTGGGTGTGCGGTCAAAAGTGCACTGTTGTAAACAGCAGTAAACACAAAAGCTAAAAATAGGTGCGCGATATGCCTGTGTACTGTCGCACACACCGATTACTGAGTACGCCTTATTTTGGTTCAAACCATTATTACTTGGCGACTATAGTGCAGCAATGTATTATTTATAATGTAATTCATTGATTCTCATGACTTCATGTGTATAAATTTGTGGTATCATTAACTGTATGGTCTACAGTTGGCACGCTTTTCATGCTTTCCACGGCCAACGGGCACTGTCGTTTACTGGCCAAGGCCTAAATTTACGTCCAAACATGAAGTCTGGGCTGTGAGCATGATAAATCGGATAGGCCAATATCATGTTGTATGCACTTCAGCTTGCAGTAGCAAAATATGTGAGTGTAAACAAGTGAAGTTGTACACACCTGATGCAACCAATCTGAGACTTTATCGGGTTTCCAAGTCTTTACATCTTCGTAGACAGGCACGTCCAAGTTCCTCGCCATGACTACGCCCTTGACACTTACTCCGACTAGAATTATTAAGACTTCTTATGAAATTTCACTTGAATTTGGTCCAAAAAGGTTAGAAATGCAATTTATGACAATATCAACTGATCAAGTTTATTTCTTGGGAATTTCCTCAATCGCACAGGTGGCTTTTACGCATGTCAAACAATTCCTCGGTATTACTAGATTTAAGTTTTATATTTTTCTCTATAATAAAAATAAAAGTCATTGATGGACAAAATTGAGGGGAAAAATCACATTTTAAAATAAATTGTATCGTGTTTATTGTTTAAAATTTTTTTCAAAAATTAACGCCCCCAAGCTATTTACGTAACAATCAGAATAGTTTGTATCATTAAACAACATTCTGCTTTTAAAACACAAGTAGGCGAAGTCACTTCCGTGTTTGTCAGATCAGCTGCGAGCTGTCGCAAGCCACGTTCAAGAAAGCTAACCCGGATCTTTCTATTGGGATCAAAATAAGTGAAAATGGTTTAAAACTCATGGAAATGGGAAGGGCTTATTAAATTCAATCGTTTTCATAAAAAAACAAAAATTCTAAGAAAAGCCTAAATGGTGGTAGGGGATGTGCGACCGAGAGGAGTATCATTTTCAGGTCTTTGGAATTCTTGGAAAATTGGTCTAAGAATGGGTTGCATTTCTGTTGCAAGTATATTTTACAGTGGTCAATCAGATAATGAAGCATACAGCAAATCATTTATGGAAAAAATAGTTTCTGCAAGAACGGCTCAAAAACAATTTTAAAAGTTTTATCCAGCCTCTCGGCTTCTGGGGTGGGGGCGAAGGGGGGGGGTTCCTCAAATCAAAGCCCCTAAAACCCCTTAAAATAGCTTAAAAGGTCAAAAAAAAAAAAGATTTGCGAGCGGAGTGAGCAAAAAACTTAGGGTTTTTGCGCTTTGCCCCCAAATGGTTAAAAAGCCACTTTTGCCCACATTCGCGCATTTGAGGATAAGGCACTTTTTAACAAAAAAAAATCGTCTCCCCCCTAAAATTTTTTTCATTTTTGGATTACGGCATGAGATTTGGGGTTTTTAGGCCCTTAGATTCTTGATAAGTTTGCTGTTTTAAGGTGCAAGATATATGCCCAAGTCTGAAGCTATTCATATCGGTGGTTTGAAAGACACTAACTTTTTTCCATTTTAGGATTTTAAAAACATTATGTATTAACTTTCTCTCAACGCGAATTCCCTTTATGAGCTTCCTTTTAGGGATGAATTTAGTATTCTGCCACCACTTAAAATTCGGCACATTTAACATGCGGTTTATTCCGTTAACGTTTCCGAATTCGTAGCCTGTGGCAGAATACTAAATTCTTTCCGAAGAATGTTTTAGGGATATCAATACATACAAAAAACCGAGAAAAGATAACGAAGTTGAGGTAACAACAAGGAATTTATACCAGTAATTTTACCCATAATAGAAAAAATCCTACGTTTCCAGCAGGGTTTGCTCAATCTGGCTAAGTTTGGGGATAAAATTAGGAAAGACTTTAGTATTCTGCCACAGGCTACGAATTCGGAAACGTTAACGGAATAAACCGCATGTTAAAGGTGCCGAATTTTAAGTGGTGCAAGGCAGAATACTAAATTCATCCCTGCATAATGGTGGTAATGACAGAGTCAAACGGGATATTTTATGTAATGATTATGATAATGATGGGCTTCGAATGATTGACCAGCTTTTATTTTCTCAGGCTCAAAAGTCCTGACTACTCCAGTTTTTGGAAGACCTTAATAGACATTGTATTTTGGAAGATTTTCACCCTGACTGGACAGTCTTGTTGAGGTCGATGCTCCTGATTCTGTTTTGAATACGTTTTCTAATTGTCAGCCCCGCTTATTGAAAGTATTAAACTTTGGTATTTATACAAAAACAAACTCAAGGATAAGTTAGGTTGGTCTGATTTTCAACTTCAAGACCCAATTTGGTGGAACAAAAATTTTCGTTTGAAAACAAAAAGTTCTTTTCTATCCAATTTGGGGTGAAAAAGGGATTCATTGTATCTCTGATCTTTTCCTTGGTTATAATTTTGTTATACCTTTTGAAGATTTAGTTATTGAATTTTATACTCCCATTGGTGATAGAAGGAAGTATATTTAATGAATGGAATTAATTAGGACTGGTTTCAAAACCCATATTCAAGAAAATGTTTTTAAAAAATCTCAGCTTCTCTTGTGGGTGAAGAAAAAGTTCCAAGGCATGTTTACTCCATTTTGAGGGACCAGGCCATTATTGAGGTTGAAAATAAACGGGCTGATTCTCTAGATGTCATTGAGGAATTGGAGTGGAATCAAATTCACAATGAAACTTCAAATGCACTATTGAAACCCAGATACGTTCGTTTTATTTTAAGCTTTTCCATCGGGCAATATGCAACAATCAATTTCTCCACAAAATGGGTAGAATCGGGGGGGGGGGGGTACTCGACCCAAAATTGGGTACAGGTGTGCGTCCGCCGGGTAAAAAAATCGACCCATGTTTATTGTGACCAAATTGTACAAAATATGACCCATTTATATATTTGGTCCCGAAATTTCGACCCATTTCTATATTTGGCTTTGAAATTTCGCACCATTTTCATAGTAATCTTCGCAAAATCGGCCCATTTTCATAGTAACATTTCCGAAATTCGGAAAAATCAACCATTTTCATTGTGATTTTACCGAAAATCAGAAAAATTGACCCATTTTCATAGTAAATTGCGACCAAAAATTGGAAAATGGACCCATTTATATAGTAGCAATGACCTCAAAAAATGACCCATCAATATAGTAGCATGGTGGGAAAATGACCCATTGTATAGTAAGGGGTGAAAATGTGACCCATATCGGCGGCACATATGTACCTACCCTTTTCCACTGAGTACCCCCCCCCCCCCCCTTTTTTTTTTTTTTTTTTTTGTACCCCCCCCCCCCCGGGGGTAGAACCAATTCACCTAATTGTTACTTTCGTATTCCTGAAACAATTCTTCACATTTTGAATGTGATAAAGTCTCCCTCGGTGGGGTGATCTGTGTTTTTTTAATTAATAGTATTTCAGGGGAATCCTTCATTTTCTGAAATTTTGAGAAAATGTTGGTGTCACAGACTTACCCAAGCATAACAGCTTTATCAATTTCTTTGTGCTTGATTTTATATTCACAGATGTAAATTCCAAAAATTAAATCCCAATTTTGTTGCTTTTTAAAATTAGTCAAAATGAAAAGAAATAGTGCATATAAAATTGCTGAAATTAAAGGGAAGCTTAGGCAGCATTTTAAAAAATGGACCCTTGATCTTGAAACCTCCTATAATGATTAATTTTTCCTAACAATTTTTTTCCTTGTATTAATTTATGTATACCATGGCACCACGTATCTTTTACATGTAGGGAATCCATCTTTGTGAGTTGTGTATGTTGTGCGAGTAGTTTTTGGTATGGATGGGTGTGAGTGAGTTCTTGTTTGTCGTCCTTAGTCCTGTTTTGTTTCGTAGTTTACAAAAAACCTGTACAATTAAGGTCTCATACATTAAAGTTATCTATGTCTGTATTTTATACTATTTCACTGTATACTTATACAAGCGATTCTGTTCAAGAGTGGAGGGGGTTGGTGGACCTTGGATGTATGTTTTCTCCCATTTCTACCAAACCTAACTACAGGTAATAAAAACTTTTTTTAAGTCTTTGCTCATTGCTCATCAGTCTGATGAGCAATTTTTGGTAATGTGTCCATTTATCTGCATTGCTATGCTAAATTAAAACAAACATTTTTGACACGCATGTGTTCACCAAGGGCCCCTGGGGAGCATAAAACACCCGTGAACATTTTTTTAAAAAGTCAAAATCGCAATATACATTTTCATATCGTTCTCCATCACATAGATCAGTTACAAAACGGTAGCCGTTTAGGTTTCGGTAAGGAGTTAGCTTGAACTTGTTTTCTTATAAGGAAAACAATAGCATTCTGGGGGATAAAAGCGCCCGAATCAGGTTCGTATAGCGATTTCTTCAAAAATGCGTAAAAACAATCTTAAAATCACTTTCAGATGATTTACAAACCAAAAAAGCTGGTATTATTCTAGTGGGAACTTGTTAAAATCAAAATTTAACAACTGACATTTCAGAAGAAAAA
>JAMKCH010079167.1:0-14677 GCA_023653785.1 Ophioderma brevispina | reverse complement strand
TTTGATTGCATGATGTGTGATTATTTTCAAATTATTGGCGTTATATTGGTAAGGATTTTTTTTTCAATTTTGTAGATGCGTATTTTGTAGACAAAACATGCAATATGTTTAGCTTGTCAACAAAATAGTTTTTCGCATCAATTTACAAGTGCAAGTTACATTTTATTACCATGGTTAATCAATTGGGTTAGTTACTGAAGATGTTCAAACATAATAAAACACTTAAAATGGCTCAATGAACTTTTTAAAAAGCGAATAAAAATATGCCTATATTTATGAGTTTTAAACACTTAAGTCGATGATAACGCATGTATTTATCATTAGGATTTTTAAATTTCCTGCTCTCAGAAGTTGTATTTTAGCAGGTACAAAACTAAATAGTGATAATATGTAAACTAGCATGTCATGGGGTCATATGCTTTGTTCATCCAGTGTTTTTACCATTACAAGTGTCAATATTCTTTCCAGATTGACAATGCGGCAACACTAAACACAAAGCCCACCAGTGGGAGAAACTAGAGTACAGATTGGCCTTGGAACCTGCCGCGTAACTAAAACATATGGTGACCTAATTTGTTGGATGTAAACAAACTTGGGAAAGGTGGGTTGAATTGGGTCATTAAAAACTTGGAAACAGACCGACAGTCCAAGGTTAGCGAGGGACATAATTTGGCCCGGGGTCCTTAAGAATCAAGCCCCGAGGCAGGTACCACGGCAGCACGGTTGCAGAGTCCGAGGCCCCCAAACCGCGAGCCGGGGGTCGGTACTGGCGATGGATCGGCCGAGAAAACCCGGGCGTCCTCATGCCAACAACCGACTACCGGACGGACTGCAGACGCCCGATCCCACAGGGAATGGGCAGAGCAGACCAAGCTAGCCTGCACTGATAAAGCAACGAGCTAAAGCAGGCGAGCCAGCGCGGGCAGCGTGCTAGCCAGGCTAGCCCCCAAGGGAGCCGGCCGACTAGCCACACTAGAAGCAACCGAGCCTGCTATACCGGGAAGTCCGCAGCCGCCAAAATCCTCAAGGGAAAAAGGCAGAGCAGACCGCGCTAGCCTGCAGCGGAGAAGCCCCTAGGGCGAGACCAGGCAGCCAGCGGCCGGTAGCGAGGTAGACGGGACGAAAACTCCCGAGAGAGAGAAAGGCCCTACTAACACGCCATGAATTAGCCGAAGCTACAACATCTTAAGGTGCTCCCAAAGCAGGGGGCCGCCTTGGAAGAATCTCGGACCGGAGCCCGAACACCACCCCCTTTTCCTAGCGAAACATAGACAGGGAAACTGTGTTCAATGGCGAACCATTGAAACAGTAAAGGCCACAGCAAAGGAACGAGCACCAACGGAGCGACAGCGGAGGCGAGACCCGTAATGAACGCACGGAGAAAGAGGGGCGCGGGCGCGAGGGGAAAGCGAGCCAAATGGGCCAGCGCGAGTGTCAGAACGAAAACGAGCGTTGAAAAACAAAGGGGGCCGCGGTAAGACCCGGTCCGCCAAGAGGAAGACCAAAGATACCATCGCGGTAAACAAAAGTCACACGCCGGTAAGGAATTTTCAGTCACGGTTTTCACGATTTTATAAAATATACAACAAGCATAAAGAATAAAATAATAGACACACACACCCATAGAAACTGTGATCTGATTAGTAAACAAATACAAGAAAAAACAGAAACAGGCTCATAAAAATCAAGGATCCAAAGCACGAAAACATGTTGCGGCAATGCTGCCTGTGTTACCTTTGTTCCCGCACAAAAATCACATGACCGCAACGGCGGCAAAAAAGGATATATATTAAAATAACATTGCACGCAACGGCGGCAAAAAAGGATATATATATAGAAGAACTCTCCGGCGGGCGAAAAAACCAAAAGCTATTTCCGACCAGGTAGAGTGATATTCCATTTAATATAATCCAGATATAAATCCAGTAATTGGTGGTATATATATAGGAGTATTCGATTACGAAGAACCATCAAGTCTGTAACAATAAAAGTCTCAATTTGGCTGCAGTTAGAAGAGCCGCGATGAACACACGTTCGTATGGTTGCTGCCAAAACGGATAAGAGAAGATGCAAAAGGTCAACTGGGTGTGACCTGGGGTCAACGGTTGGACATTTTGCTTATGCTTTTTGTTTTTTTGGGGTGTTATAGGTATTGGGGCATTCCACTTCTCTAAAGGGAAAGCATATGTTTCAGTCCACATTGGTGTAAAGGAAATCAGCTCAGTGTAATGCTTTGTATAATTGTTCAAATATACCGTTCTGATGCCATCCACAAGGAAAGTGATGGCACCTCTCCAGACTTAAAATCTATAGATCTATCGCGCCTCTACCAAACCTGCTTCAGCCCTTAAAGGGATTAGCAGCATATGCGAGAGGAATCGAAAAATGCGGAATGATGTTTTTAACTTATAATTCAGGGATAAGTTGTGTCACAATTCCATATAACTGCTTTAATGTAGAAAAAACACCAAATAGTAAAAAAAATGAAGTATTTGAAGAAAGTTGTCATAACGTCTCCCGCAAATAGACATTACAGCGAGGCGTCTCAAAATCTGCACTAAAACAGCTGATTGGGGTTTACCACCAGTACAGAATGATTCAAAGATCAACAACAAATGTTGGTTTTTAGGTCAAAACTGTAGCATCATGTGACACATATCACGCTAACAATCTGTGATATTCACCCCCCCTGAGAAAGGCTTTTTCCCTGATCAAGTCGGAATTTTGTACGCACGTATAGAAAATTAACAGAATCAGATAAAGTACCGCCTTGCCTTTATACACGGATTTCAAGCAAACCACTTGCAGGTTCTGTTCCCATACCATGCCAGTAACACAAAAATAGAAAAATATGAATTTTGATTTTTTTTGAGTTTAGATTAGCAAATCGCTGCTAATCCCTTTAAGTGGCAGAGCACTGTGCTAGCTAGTTCGAGTCCAGCCAGGCACATACAGGGTTTTATTCAACATAATGTGCGCGCCTTCTCCATGGAAAGTTAAATAAATATTAATCCTTGTCTACTGGAGAACTAAGTAGTTACAATGCTGAAGTATACTTGTTTTCTTGGAGGGACTTGATCAATGATAAACTTGAAATTTAAGCCTTAGAACTCTATACATTAATTTTTAAACAAAAACTACGGTTCATGTCTTGGTAAACGTATTCCAAATAACTGGAATGTTGCTTCAACTCAGGTCAGTTTCTAGAAATTAGGAAAAAGTAATAATTTCCAGGTTATTCCAGACACAATAAAGCACTAACCTTTTTGTAATTTAAAAACATAAGAGGTGGTACAATAAATGCAATGATACTGCATTCAACTCAGTGTACATAAATGTGAAATTTCTCAAGCTCAGTTCCAGAAATATGGGCAAAAAGTATGTTGTTTACATAGATTTTTAGCTAGCTGGTAATGCAATGAAAATGCTTTCCTATAAGGAAACCTGAATCACTGCGTGAAGGTCTTGGTATAAATAGGGCATCTACTGTGTGAAAAAGCATCCCTCTCTCTTTCACCAATGGAAACCTTATTAGTAAAGTATAGAACCTGTACGTAGATGATCCACTGTGATTAAATTCATTAAAAGAGGTTTTAGAAATTGGAATTTACGAGAGTGAACAATAACATAGCACATCAATACCCACCATGCTGATTGAAATGAAAAAACCAGTTAAATAATGGACATTTTGCAGACTTACTTTCTGTGACTGTACTGTTGTTGTTGGCCGGGCTCATCATCAAATTAGGGGTTCTGGAAAAAGAAAAAGGGTTTTGAGTTTATATTACATTTCCACTTCCATTATTGGTCAGTTATATGTTTCCAGGGTAGTGACATTTTCCCAAACAAATCATCTAATACATATGTAGTAATTAAATTAGCGATATAACCTGGTACTGTTTAGGAATGAATTGTATTGGCAATTTGTTTATTTGTCTGGCATATCTGAGCGCAACTTCGGGCTAGACTCGTCAGGGGTTACATTTCCCACATGGCTCTGCCTAAGTGCTTCACACCTCAGACCATTGCCTACCCGCTGACCTTGTACTTGATGGTGGTAGCATATGATTATAAAGTGTAAAAGGGACATAAGAGCATCTTGAACAACACCACTGAAAAATGACAGAAGATATGTTGATGTACATAGTACGAACACTAATAGCAAGTCATTTGGTTTTTTTTAAAAAAACTATTGACAAGCCTATGTACAGTTGTATTGGAACGACATTTGTTCAGATTTTAAATGCAGGAGTATATTAGCATCACATGCTGGGATCCTTGTTGTACTACACTTTCCACAAGTGGGACGATTGGTATAACATCAGGTCAGGGGTGTTTCTGGAAATTATTAAAAGGGGAAAAATGAAAAATATCAAAAAAAGGTGAATCAGTCTATTTCTAGCATATACCAAACTTCCAATTTAATTAGAGTGTTCAATGAAATTTGACCAGGGAATAATCATTCATGTTGTTCTTGTGATCACTTTAAAAAGTCTGCATCAGAAGTCTTTGCTGGTCCAGTTCTTGCTAAGGCTGAATATAGCATACATCATACAGAAAAAACATTTGCATGGCCAGAGACAGACATAATTTAAAAACATTTTCAGCTATAATGAAGACACTTATGGTTTGCCCCAAAAATTTCCAAAGTCACATCCTGAAGGCACACGTCCACCATTCTGAGGGGAGGTTTCGAAGCTGACCCATCTGGACCCTTATGAATTCAGACACCGTAACGAAACACACGTGGTTTATTCTTGAAGGTTTTCGAATTCATAGTGTGTCAGAAAAAGTGGATCAGATGGTGGTCCACCATATGAAACACCCACTTTGATGGCTTTGAGAGTGCATTAGGAGAATTAGCTCTTGGATTCATATTTACCCATACAAGGGCATCAGGTCCTGGCTGGCGACCCTCCAGCACATGCTGACATGCATGGCGGGGCGTGGTTGCCCAAAGGCTAGGGCCCACCGCATACAGGCTGTAAGGCGTCGGGGGGGACGCCATCAGCCAATTACTTTTTCCAAATAAATCCTCACACAGTCAGTATTGCTGAGTGTGAGTTGAAATCCCATCATCCCCCCATTTAGCGTGGACACCTGGATTTAAAACTGGTTTAAACTGCAACTAACCTGAATGTAAAAATTGTGAGTGATCCCATCATCCCCATTTAGCGGGGACAAACCTGGATTAAAAACTGGGTTCTAACTGAACTAACTGAATGTAAAAGATTGGTGAGGTGAATCCCATCATCCCCATTTAGCGGGGACAAACCTGGATTTAAACTGGTTTAACTGACTAACTGAAAATGTAAAAATTGTGAGGTGAATCCCATCATCCCCATTTAGCGGGACAAACCTGGTTTAAACTGTTCAACTGAACTAACTGAAATGTAAAAATTGTGAGGTGAATCCCATCATCCCCATTTAAGCGTGACAAACCTGGATTAAACTGGTTTCAAGGGTCCATGCAAAGCCACCCACATGTTTTTTATGTTAAATTAAGCTAAAAATAAAAGGAGACAAATATGGCTAGTTGTTTATTTTTTTCACTATTCCGTAAGAAGTTTCAGGCGACTAAAACTCATTACAACAAAAGCACCCCAAAAAAAAAAAAAAAAACCAAGTTTGAAAAATCAAACTTGCACTCGGACGTGATGCGTGTGGAGTATCACCCATTTTAAGTAGTGTTGCCAGTCGTAATTGGGAAGTTGTACAGTTGGCGCATTAAAATTATATTTTCAAAATGTAACTGCATTTTTTACAAATTTAAGTGCATATTTTTGATGTTGATTTTTTATTTTTAAAAGTGCTAAAAAATAAGTTCCCAACGAAATGCGAATGTCCATGCGAATCAATATAATTGCATTCCATTACTGTTCATGAACATTTACACAACGTGTGGTGCTAAAATTTTTCCTGACTACCACTTGTCATGAACTGGGGTACGAAGGATTGAAGTACTTTCAAATAAAAAGTTTAGCTATTAATATCATCATAGACCCTACTTTTTTTAATTAAAAAGAGGGATACAATATGTAGCAAGTATATGGTTTAATGCCAAAACATCGTGAGCTATCATTTGGTTGGTTCCAGATGTACTTTGACCGCGAGAGATGGAACTTGTTGCCGAGATTTGAGGATAGATGAATGTCACAACCGCCGACGCGGCACTGGTAATAAAACTACATTTTAATAGCTTCAGAAACAACAGTAAAACAAAAATGAAAGTTGTAAATAATTAAGCAGGTTTGCTGGTGAAATCATCGAGAGATAGAATGGTGGATTTTTTCTGGTTTGTGTATCAGAACGTTTAGACTATATTTGTGCGTGACACAGTCACACCAATGTTATGTCCGATCGCGATGTTAGCGAAGGAGACTGTCCTGAGCCGGGGCCCTGAGTGTATATATTGGTCACTTCCCCGTTATTTCGACTTTAAACCGTCTTTTAGAGTATACGTGTTTTCAATTCAATTGAAAATATTAATTGTAAAGTATTACTTGCGGTCCGTGCTTGGCCGGTGGGGTAGGCAGTAGTTCCCATCTTTCGAACGCTTTGTTAAGACAGTTGTATAGGCACGCGGGATAGATAGCACGCTGTATTGTGTATACCAACGCCCGGCCGATCGACCGCGCCCAAGCCCCAGGATACACCTTTAGCTTCAAGCTTCTTCGCCTGTACTTCACTGGGTTATACGTAACATAAAAGTTGTAGGGCCCAAGATTCCAAATTATCCATGTTTGTAGACTGATATTATAATGAATCACATCATTTATCAGCCAACAATTGCCAAATGTACTAGCACCTGATTCATTTTGCTGTTCCAGTTGTACATATATTAATGATGATTTTAGGCCAAAAGCTCGAAGATATTGGGAAGAGATGCATGAAGTTCGTTGCCCTTTTCGCGTCTTATCGCTGGCAAATTTCTCAAAAACGCAAGACCGATCGCCGACGATGTCTCAACTGTCTCAACTCTCTTCCTTGGTGGCTTGTGTAATATTTATTTCAAGTTGTACATCTTCTTCCATTGATGAATGGAAATTTGATATAATTTTTCAAGTTAACTAATCATAATATGTTGTAAAATTGAGAAGAAACTTGGCAGGGTTTGCATGCCCTTTGCCCGATGCCAATGCATTGTTTACGTACACATCCGGGTATTTTTGTTCGAGCTGATACTCCTATGACGTCTGATGAATGCGCGCCAACTTCTATTTGTTCGTAACTTCAGTGAAAAGATAGGCCAAAGACCCACTTTAAAAACTTACAAAAAGTAAAGTGTTGAGGATTAATTTTGCAGCGAGTTTTTTAACTTTTAATAGAGTTATAATTTATATGTGTCTGAAGAAAATGAAATAATATAAATTCAGATAGTACATTGGCTTTGCATGTTAGCTTTTAAAACGGAACTAACTGAATGGTAAAGATTCAGATCACAAAGAGATATCGCTACCTTATCCTTACAACATACCAGCAGCAGTGCAAACTTTTCACATACTAATTTTTTGCCTGTCAAATTTAGAAAATTCCTCCCCAGGGCACCAACTTTCATGTTGTTCGAGATGTGTGGTGCAGCGTGTCAAACACGGGGTCTTGAGAACTGAATGTTTATTGTTATTGTTTGCTGCAGGCAGAGCTTCATGAATAAAATTTTTGAAATACTTTTGGCCTAGTGAACTACAATTGGGGCCAACTAGATGTGGTAGATTCAGCAAATTTAAAATTTCTTAAATCTTAGCTGGGAGCTTTCTTTTTGGCACTTTTTACTTAAAGATTAAAAAACGTTGATTCGCCTCTCAATGGCTTTCATTAAGAAAATATGCTCGATAACATACACAAATTCCCGATTTTTCTCAAGATTTTGTTTTTACATGTTAAACCCATGCCGCTAAATTTGGTATTTCAATAGCCACCACTGCCCTGCTTCTATTCGAAAGAAGTGTGAAGTGTGTGTGTTGATAGATGGAGTGAGGGTACATACACATTGTATAAGTACTTTTAATTAATGTATAGCTCTGAACTATTTACCTTACCTCCTTGGATCTCAGACAGGGGTCATCTCATCTGAAACAAAACAAAATCAACAATTATCAAAACATATAATTGACATGATCTAACCATTCATCTTCGAATTTCTTAATCTCAACAACTTTCTGTTTAGAGATAAATAAGCTGCTATTGAAGATATCTTATAAAAAAAATTCCTCCTGTATAGTTTAACCATCAAAAGTACATTTAAAACCACATACAAGTCATCGCTTGGTAAGAACTGTTCAGTCACTAATCTGGCATAAATTTACATTAACACTCTAAGCACAACAAACACACCTATAACACCCCACAAAGCCTTCTTATAACCCCCAATAAACCTAACACCCACACAAGCTCTAACACCCACAGACTATCTTATATTCCAAGACAACCAAAGGAACTGCTTGCTCGGTTATAAATAAAAGCAAACCAAGTGCATTGTTATAACTCCAAGCACAAAAGAAAACTTGACAGAAACCTATTGTTCGAAAGAATTTCTTTCATTTGTTTCTTGGAAGTAGATAGTCATACAAGTACATGCAAGCATGCACCTATGCACACACACACATGCTCGCACACACACCCCATGCCCGCACACACCACCCATGCATTACGTGCACGCACACACACACACACATTTTGTCCTAGCTTGGTGTGGGCAGGTGTCCTCATGTGTCTTTAAAACAATCATTTGTTACAGGGGAGGCGGCCAATAATCCAAATTTCAGAGGCCGCCAGTGGTTTAACATGTAAAAGCGAAATCTTGAGAAAATTCTGAATTTTTTTATATGTTTCAAGGTCATATTATCTTATTCCAAACCGTGGAGTATGAAAAATGAACGGGCCGGATGTCGTGTGTGGGCTCATGAACAACCCTGCCGACCCACTCAAGCAAACCCAATTGGTTGTGGTTTGCAATCCGTATTGTTGTAATTTCTTTTGCATTTTTGTTTTTGAGTTCTATAATAATGGGCTTGGCCACCACGCCTGTGGAGTTTATTAGATTATTTACCTTCTGGATCTCAATTCAGTGACTGTCTCTCTGTAAGCAAAAACAAAAGTAAAGAAATTTACCCTTCCTGAGGTCTTCCAACCTTTCTGACAGAATCTCTATTGGCTCTTACAATATAATTGCATGAGATTATCTTTGATTAACCAATTAAAGGGATTTAGCAGCGATTTGCTATCGATCTCGAAAAAATCATCAAATCAATGTTTATATTGTATGACTGCATGGATATGCGAACATAACCTCAGTGGTTGGCTTGAAATCTGTGGGTATTAAAGACAAGGCAGTAACTTTTAATATCCGATTTCTGTAATTTCTATAACGTGCGTATCAAATTCCAACTTGAATCACAAAGAGCCTTTCCGGATGAATGTATCACATATTTTTCAGCGTGTATTTGGCACCATGATCAATGCAGTTTGACCCCAACACAAACTTTATTGATCTTTGGTGTATTTTGTACTGGTGTAAACCACAATCTCGCTGTTTTATGCAGATTTTGAGACGGCCGTCGCTGTAGTCTATTTGTGGGAGACGTATGAGAAATTTCCTCAAATACTTCAGTTTTTTCACTATTTGGTGGTTTGTTTCTACTTCAAGTAGTTTATATGGAATTGTACAAAGTTATCCCTGATTTATACGATAATATTATAAATTTAAAAAAAAAACATTTCCACATTTTTTTTTCCTATTCTCGGCTCTTGCATTATCGCCCCTTTGGCCTAAAATCCCTTTTAGATGGGTTTATGATCATCGCAAGTTCCTTTTGTGAAATCCCCCACAGGGAGCTCAAGCAACCCAAGTGTCACGCAGCTGGACACCCAGATAAGTCATAACATAAAAATTTTTGATTTTTCAGAAGTTTTGAAGAACAAGGATCCGTGATCACTAAGTTGTCATGACGCATTCGTCATTTGAACCCGAGATTAACCTTGATTTGGATGTGACCTTTGACCCTCATTAATACACAAAGGTTCCCATATTGGCTCACCTGACCCACCCTCGTTTGATATAAAAATGGATCGATTAAGGCATTGGCGTAACGGGCCTGCCTGCTCTGAGGGGCAAATTTCTCATCTTGGGAAATTTTCCCTCTCAGGGGTGAAAAGGCCAATTTTTTGGCCGGCCCAAAGTCCGTCAGGGGTGGGCAAAACCCCCCCACCCCCGCTGTACGCCACTGATTAAGGCCCAATTAATTGGTCGCGGTATGAGTTGCCAAAATATTGGGCGGGATGCAGTCGAGTCCCAATATTTTAAAACTCATAGCGAGGACCACTATTTGGGCGTAAATCCTCCATTTATCATTATCCATGGTTTTGGATCCGATAATTTCACACCTTATGGGACCCCCTCAAAACCTGAATAATGGTTGCATTGAATTTTAAGTTTTTTACGCAACTTTAAAGGTGCACTGAGAGATTCCACATAACAGGTATCCCTAAAAAAATATGAAAATTCTGATTTTTGCACCAATGCAAGCCTTTTTATCAAAAATGTCACCTGTAAAAGGATTAAGCTGAAACTATTTCTTTTGGTACAAATATTGTGAATTTGTAATTCGTATAGGAGAAATACTAAAGAGTAGCCTATGTTTTATATTGAAATTAAGCCAGAAAATGCCTTTCATTTTCACTTTCAATGCATATTTTTTCTGAACCTAAGACAAATAAAGAAAATCTATTGGTGGTCTTATCTATATTGAAAATCACTACATATTACCCAATATATGGGTTCCCCAAAACTCTCGTTGCACCTTGAACATCCAGACGGGGAGACAGACACAGACACAGGCAGACGAAATAATGACTTTGTTTATCTCTCTGAAACATTAGTTCAGTCACACCAGAGGGTGTTGTGAATCAATCCCACCATGCATTGCATGTCCTATACTGTACAAAACTGATTTCGTACTTAGGATAAAAAGTGTTCCAAAATTTAAGAACAACCGAACATGTTAATCATGCAAAAATTCCTTAAGTACTAATGCTTGGTGGGCTAAAATGAGCATATAAGTCATGATTTTTTAATTGTGTTAAGAATAGGATTTTTGTGGGATCAACATACCCTGTTGAGGTGAAAATTTCCCAAAACTGAGCATTGGGGGGGGGGGGTGGTGGATTGACTCAATACAACCCTCTGAAGCAACACCAAAACTGTATAATTCTTCTACGTTAAAGTGACAGGAGGAGAATTTTTTAGGATCACAATTTTGAATCTCAACTGGATTGGTCGTAGACCACATACCGAGAACGTTTCGAAGTTATTGAACAAACAAGTACAAAGAAAACTGCAACCTTGTTTTTGAACTTGCCTGCTATCCGCATCGTCCCCATAGAAAACCATGCTTTGACTTTCTGATCGTGCACTACAAAAAGTACTAATCACATCTTATAACTAAAGTACCCTTTCGGCTTCTTCACTTCCGGTGTGATCTATACATTGGGTAGAGCATTCCAATATGCAAAAAAAAACGGGGTTCGAAGAAAATTGGGTGCTTCTTTCTGGAAAATCCTCATTCTCTTTAAGTCTACAAACACAATTCTTTGACCCGCTTACCTAATTCCGGGCATTCATATTAGGGACAAGAAGAAGGGACGTTGGGCACGTCACCCTCGATTCCCGCAAATGAGGGAAAGCTCAATGGTGGGTTGGGGAGGGAGAGAGAGCGTTCCCTTGGACATACACAGGGGTTTTTCAGAGGCTTCGGACTTCTACTTAACCACTGGCCAACTGACTTCACCCATGATACAAAGACAGGTTACGCAAGACCCTTGGGCTTCATTCTGTCACCATCCTTGTCCTCAACACCATCTGACTGTGCACACTATCAAAATCAACAGAATGCAATATAAGTTAAGCTATGGCTATATGGAGGAAATGCTTTGTAGGTTTCTTTGTGGTAGTTATCCTAAGGCTCGGATGGTGAAAATTCGTCAATTCCAATTTTGTTATTTTTTTCTCAAAATTACTTTTTTCCCACAGTCCCATAGCCGACTGTGCATAATTCCCATTTTCTTAAAAGGCCAAACACAATAAATGTACACTCATTTCCTTTACATGCAAAAAGGTGTTTCAGTGTCCCAGAAATTATAACCCTTTTGTCTTTGGTTTGTACCTCCTTAAACAAGGTGGTTCTCAAAGAACAGAAAGTAATTGGGTAGAACCAAGCACAAGCAAATATGTTTAAAAAGAGAGAAAGATGTTAAATGATTTATACCACAACTTATGCCCAGATCTCCTTATAACTGCCGTCTTTTGCCATTCATGATCCTGTTCAATTTTCATAAAATCGTCTAACCACAACTTATGCCAATCGTCCTTATAATTGCACAATCTTTATACATCCACGATCCTGTTCATTTTCAAAAAATCATACAATGATTTCACAGAAGCAAAGCTATACACAAAGAAGTTATACTTATTTAAAACATCAGAATGCACAACCTACCTGAAATGGGACGTGTAATAAAACAGAAAACACATATTAGTATTTTATTTCACACATTCAAAGTCATAATTCATGCTAACAGTAGAGAATAAATATAAATACTTCAATTGTGTTGCTATTGATTTGTTTTTGTTTTATTTTAGTTTTTGTCTAATTAACAGAAGTTTCCAAAGAGTTGTGGCATCACCTGTACCTACCGAGTCCTGATGATCATGACTAGATAGTCGTAACTTTTTCATGGCTGCTGTTATCATATAGACTATCTAGTCATGACATGTTGTGTGTAGTAAAGTGCCATTTAAGCCAAGATCACAGACAGCTTCTGCTCTAGAACTTTTACAAGACTGCAAAATTGCTTAAAATATTCATTATTTTCAATAACGTCATATTTGAGGCATTCTTGGATCTTCTGCATCATGTGATAACCACTTTCCAGATTTAAAATTCACCAATTATGAATTTTTCAAGGTGAAACTTACCCTTGTTTGTGTCTACATTGGGCTGCCAAATTGGCAGCCTTGTGTACATGTTGACATGAATTTTTGGGGAACAAATTGTAGCATCGGTTACAAATTGGTAATACATTATCTACAGACTCTAGAGATGCTATGTATGTCCAAATAAATTCTTTTTTTCTTTTTATTTAGCAAAATACACTCAAAACATCTCAAACCTAATGGCATTGGACTCCCACAGAACAGCAGTTTGTAACTTATGGCACAAAAGATTATGTCCAAATTTTTAAAGGATGATGCCATAAGTTACAATTATTGGAACTGTACCTACCTGGTTCATCACATTTCCATTGATACCACGGTTATGTTCCATGCCACCAGACAAGCTTTTTTTTGTCCATTTATTTCGCATAGGTGGCTGTTACCGTTGACCCCATCACTACCACACACTGGGATCATATACCGATGCACAGAATTCTTGGCAGTCTGCAATGAAAAAAAAAAGCAATACAAAAAATTTCAAGTTTTTTTTTAGGTACCCACTGAATGTGGGACCAGTCACTAACAGAGCCCATTCCTTTTCCCCCTCCCATCCCCCCTGGTATTTTTTTGACAGTGTTTTCGCAAAACTAGAAATGTTGGTTAAACACGAGAAATATAAACTTTATTATATGGCGGGTTTGTTCTTGATTAGCTTTCTTGCTGCGTTTTTTTTTTAGAAAAAAAATTAACCTGTGAATATCGCCTACCTTTTTTGCATTTCCACCCTGAGCTACCACCTGATTTTCAAAATTCTTGTTGACAAGCTCAACGTCCCATCTCACACTCATGAGAGTGTGGTGGTTACCACACTTGCCACACACTGTGAGTATCCTAGGTACAGAATTAGGTGCATTCTGTATTTTAGTTAAAATGAATACCCCTGTACCTTGTGGACATTCGCCCTGAATACACGAGTGATTTCACTATCGTGTGACAAGCTCACTCCCATCTCACACTCTTAGAGTGGGTGTTACCGATCACTGCCACACAACGGTGTGTATCACTGGTACAGAAGTAGTGCATCTGTATTTTAGTTACAATGAAATACCCCTTACCATTTTGGACTTCTCCCTGAGATACCACGGGTGAGTTCAATATCTTGTGACAAGCTGCAACGTCCCATCTCACACTCAATTAGGAGTGGGTTTTTTTTTTCCCATCACTGACTGCCACCACTGTTTAGTAATCACTGTACAGAAGTAGGGCATCCTTTATTTTTATTAAAATGAATACCCTTACGACGCTGGGTGAAGACTTCTCCTCCTGAGATACCACGGTGAATTTCAATATCTGTTGACACTGCACGTCCATCTCCACAGCTCATTAGAGGAGGTTTACCTCACTGCCACACACGGTGTGTGTCACTGGCACAGAAGTTTTAAAAAAGGTGCATTCCGTATTTTATTGACAATGAATACCCCTTACCTGTGTTGGACATTCTCCCTGCGATCCAACAGTGGATTCCATATCTTGTTTTACAAGCTACACGTCCCATCTCACATTCATTGGAGTGGGTGTTACCATCACTGCCACACACTGGTGTTTAGTCCTGGTACACAAAGTATGTGCATTCTGGCCATTTTCAAGTGTGGAAAACAAGCATTTGTTTTATTTTCCATTGACTTCTTCCAAGAAAAATCCAATTTGAATAAAGCCCTTTCGAATTCAGAAATCGGCATGACGCAA
>JAMKCH010079165.1:0-11362 GCA_023653785.1 Ophioderma brevispina | reverse complement strand
TTTCGTTGTGTCCACTCAGTGTGCTTCAATTGTGTTTGGTTACTGATTAGGGTCACTTACCTTGTGTGGCAAGGACACTTCCATGTATAGTTGGGTTTTCCGGCTCAACAATGTCTGGTCAGAGAGCACATTTTGCAACTATGCTAGTAATAGTTTTACAATGGACTATAAGTAACATTGGACTATAAATGATAAACATTCTCATCAACATGAGTAATTTGAAAAATAGTTTATATTTCCTCAAATGTAAATTTTTAGTTTTTTCCATGATAAGCGTAGTGCATGCACCCAATCGAATTTCATACTAAGTGATGCTCAATTATTCTGGTCAGTCAGATAGTAATATACTCTACCCCAGTAAAAATCATTTCTTTCTCACTTTTTTAAATAACTGTCGGAATTTCCTGGACCAACTACCTTTCTGTGTGTGTGTGTTTGAGTGTGTTTGTGTTCTACATGTATGTGTGTTGTAAACAAATGTCAAAATAAGTAATTAACATATTAAAATGTATGAAACAGTATTAACATTGGTCAGGTCAGATAGTATAATATCCTCTACCCCAGTTAAAAATAATTTCTTTTCAATTTAAATAACTGTCTGGAATTTACTTTGATCCACTAACCTTTCTTCTGTGTGTGTGCGTGAGGAAGGGGTGTGTCGGTGTGGTCTATGTCGGTATGCCTGTCTGTGACCGTCTCTCTGGCCGTCATCATGTTTGTAGGTGTGGTCTACATGTATGGTGTTGTAACACAAATGTCAAAATAAGTAATTAAAATATGAAAACAATGATTAAGTCTTAACAAGTGCTCCAAAGCAAAGACCAAGAAAACCAATTTGTATGTACATATGTTAAGTGTAATGTGTGTGTGCAGCGGTGCGGAAAGTATTTTACCACGGTGTAGTCTTGTGATTGATTGTCCCATCATTTGAGGGAAGGGACCTCAAGTTTAGAAAATTGAATATTTAACAGGGAATATAAAGGTAATTCCAAGAAATTCATTCCAAAATATCAGCCCCATATGTCAAAGCATTGTGATTTCCAAAGATTTCTGGAAAAAAAAAAGATTTTGTTTAATGTTTTAATGGGTGATATTCGCAATATTTGAGGCAAAGAGCGCCCATCAAGGGTTAAAGCTACAAATAAAGGGGAATAGGCAGTGTTACTTAATGAGTTGATGAGTTATGCTTTAGAGTTTTTGTTAGTCGGGTGATGAACTTTGGAGAGTTCATCAATGAGTTGTTTTTAGAGTTATTTGTTGGTGGGAAGTAAGTAAGGATTTTTGAAAAAAAATTGTTTGATTTTTTTTTATGGGAATGTTACTTTTGCTCATTTGAGAAAAACTTATGGAGTTCATTGATGAGTTGTGTTTAGGGTGTTTTTTTGCTGTTTTGGCGGATTTATGGATGAGTTCATTGATGAGTTTGAGTTATGTTCTTATAGTGTGATTTTTTATTCGTGTCAGTTCATTTTTAAAGTTTTGACGAATCTATTAATGTTTGAGGAGCGGTTGGCGTTTATCCAGGAATTCAATTAGACTTTTTGTCGTGGATTGAGGCCAACATTCTTGCTCTTTCTTGCATGCTTCACTGAAGGATTGATTGCCATTTCATAAATTTAATCAGTCATTGATGTGAACCAAGTAACCGATTGATGAAAATAAGAAACATGTGTTGCTATGCATGCATATGAGTACAAATGGATGAAGCGTGGAATTATTGATCGCCACACCCTCTTCACGCATAAGTGAGTCGGTTAGTAGATTTGATTCCCGGATTTTGTTTTTTGTAGTGACAAAACCAACAGCAGATCTATCATACAGGCAACGTCATTTAAGTTGTGATTTAATCTAGCAATTATTGCACCTTCTACACATAGACAGGACAATATGATGAGTTTTAGCAAAACATTACTGTTTAAAACTGAGTTAAATCAAAAGGGATCATGAATTTAAATTAATTTAAATTCAAATTATACCCAAATTTTGAGCTTGTTTTTTTTAAATAGCTTTGTTCAATTTTAATAATAAAGTATCTACTCCACTATATCATCAGCTTTTTGAAATTTCGAGTTATCAACACATCCACTCAAGTAAAACCCATACCCTCGACAATATGCGTGAACTGACACGAATAAAAAATCGACTTTTAGAGGTTCTTTTGGTTGAGTAGGAATGGAGAGTTCATCAACAAGTTATGTTCAGAGTTTTTTGAGAGGTATTTTTGGTGAGTTATGGAGTTCATCGATGAGTTATGTTTTAGTTTTTTTTGAGGTTTTGGTGAGTTATAAATGAGCTGTCATGAGTTTTAAGGTTATTGTTAGAGGTATGAATGGAGTTAATTGATGAGTTATGTCTAGAGTTTTTTTTGGTGAGTTAGGAATGGAGTGATTTTTGGTGCGTATGGAGTTCATCGAGGAGTTAGGTTTAGAGTTTTTGGATCTTTTGGGTGATTATAAAATGGAGCCCATCAATGAGTTTTTAGTAGAGTTATTGTTAGTTGAGGTATGAATGGAGGTCATTGATGAGGTATGTTGTTGTTAACTTCATGTTGGGTGAGTTAGGATGGAGTTCATCAACCTGTTCAGAATGTAGGGTTTTTTGGTGAGTTGTGCATTCGTTGATGAGTTATGTTTTAGAGGTTTTTTTTTTTTTTTTTTTTAGGTTTTGTGAGAGTTGAGTATCGGATGGAGGTCACCAATGATGAGTTGTTTTTCGAGTCTCTGGTGGTGAGATATGGATAGAGTTAATTGATGAGTTATTGTTTAGAGCTTATGGTGGTTTTCGCGACGAAGACGAAAGACGGGTCTGGGTGACCGCCTTGTATCTAGTAAAAGGCCATTCCTCCATATTATTTACCTTTTTAAGGGCAATTCCATTAATCAATTTACAATTTCCTCCATTTACCAATTTTAAACGAGGCCATCAGGCCATTCTCGTTCCAATTAAGGGTATTCCTCCATTTCCAAAGGGGCCATTCATCATTTACCTTGGAAAGGCAATGCATTTTATTTAACCAATAAAAGATGCCATTCCTTCATTTACCAATGAAAGGGACATTCCTCAATTACCAATTAAACGGCCACTCCTTCATTTTCCAATTAACCGGCATTCCTCCAAGTTACCAGTTGTTAACGGGCCATTCCCAATTACAAGGGGCATTATATTCGATTTTCTGAAAATGGTTAAGATTATATGGGATTAAAGAGGCAGTATGGAATTCAAAAAAATTATGACAAGGAATGTATTTTTGAACCATTTGAAGGAATGAGCACCCCGGGTTCGTGTTGACCTCAAATACTTGTACTACACTACATTTTCTCTTTTGCCAAAGCATATTTTATGTCCATCTTGAATCTTATTTGTTCAAAAAACTGTCTGCCAACCAATAACCTGTCTTAGGGGTCTCATGCATTGCGTCTCAAAGAATCATTCCAGTTCAACCATACACGTGGGTCTTATGCATCATTGATGCTCTCGTTTGACATTTTTTTTCCTTATATTTCGAAAAGGTAAGCTCTATTGTTAAAAAATTGAAAAAAAACATACCTAGACAAATTTGTCTTGTCGCTAAAAAATAACATAAGAAATCATGAAAATTAAATGGTTTTGTTATGATGTCTGAAAAATTTTGGGGCAAACCCCAAAATAGCATGTTTTTTTAGTATTTTTCTCAAAATACGGCAAGTTCTACATTAATCTGATCCATCATCGGGTTCATCGTCAAATTTTCTTTCTAGAAATGGATACTTTTACATACAAAATCAAATATTTGCAAAGTTACAAGCCCCAAAATAGATTTACTCGGAAACTCAGGTTTGTTGAAACTGTCCGTAACTCAGTATTGCATGTATATAGTAGCTGGGAATTCTGTATGCTAGTTTACTTGATACAGTAATAACCCTACACAGCAAGATTCCTACTCACGGCATAACCCAGAGCTTAGGCACTCAATGATGTACTCTAAGCTACACTCTAAGGGTACCCCCTTGATGCATTATTGATGCAGTACCTACAAACTAAGTATGCGAAAGTACACAAGCCACTGGTGGATAGCAGCTATGTTTACTTAGCTTTACAACCAGGCAAAAAAAGTCAATTTTTGAAAAATCTGAGGGCGCAATATTTTGCAAATGTGCCAGGGTCTCTTTAAATAAAGAGTTCTGACAACTAAGGACTGCTTGCTGATAACAGAAAATGTTTACCTCTTCTTGATCCCACACTCTGGTGGTTATCCATTCCATAATCTTGGTCTGATCAAGGAAGACTCCGAACTTTTTTTTTTTTTATTAGAGAATTGTACAATTCCCAATTCATGCTAATGGTACTACATATGGTATTAGGGGTAAACTTCTCAAATTAATGTTCTGCAATATAGCTCCAAAAATTTATCAGTTAATCCAAATTGATGGCTTGTTTGACCAGCACAGTGGGCCTATGGGATCGGGGAAACAAGCAAATTAAATATTTGCTTAAAAAACACAATTGTTTTAATAAAACACAAAGAATAAGATAGACCCAAATGATGTTCCTCTGGATGTAAGTCTTCAATTAGTAACAAAATAATAGTAATTAAGTTTTAATATAGAAAGAAAGGGTTATCTGTTGGACAACCATGCATGGATAGGTTTGTGATCTTGAATTTGGGAAAATATCAGGGCCCGTTGATGAGGATTTATTTTGGGTGTGGACTTCAAAAGGGACCTTTTTTTGGATAAAAGTTAACTTACACCCATCTAAACATGGTCTTTTTTTTCTACTTAGAACATCACAAAACAAAAAGTGGATTTTATTGTCAAAGATTCTCTAAATGTTTTGGACCTTATAATAATTAAAAAAAATAGGCAAAAAGGGACCTTTTGCCTCATTTGTGGAAATTTTGGGGTTTGAACGCACCTCTTGCACCCTCCCCTGCATCGGGCTTGACCAATTCCTCACTCACTTCCCACACTGTATCACACTATGTAATAAATGTATTAAACCATACAAGTCCAAGATCATCTCTTTACGACGGTTATTCTACCTTGAACTCTGGATTCAAGGTAATGTTCATGCTTTATTTATTGAAAACTGTTAAGGGTTATTCAAGAGGGACGGCTTGTAAAGGCTGACTCGGAGATTCTGGAGGAGGGCACCCTCAATTTCCACACAAAATCTGTTTTATGCATATAAATAAGTTGTCCGTATCGGTGTGAAGTTACTAAGCTCAAATCAAAGTCTCCTTTATATAGAACATCACAACTTGGTTATAACATTCCAGATCTGGAATTTTGCTATTACACAGTCTCCATTGGCACGGTCATACTATCATTAATGTTTAATACATCAAAAAGAAAAATCGGATTCATCTAAAAATTGAGAACGGAGCATTTGAGGGACTATAGATTTGGTTCTAGTGACTATTTTAATTTAATGCAAAAAAGAAGAATTATATTTCAAAAATCTCTGAGTCAGCCTTTATAGAGGGGAAATTTAAGCAGATGTGGGCAGTTTCCATCATCTGCATCAGATGTCATTGTATGTCCAGTACTTAGAAAAGTCTGCTTGAGCAGTACTATTAGTGTCACAGCTAAACCTGTAGTATCCAAGTAGGGGATTTGGGCTGAACACTCAGTTGTGTATTGACTTCATTAGCACAATTAGCACAAGTATTCCTTTGACTGCATTACACAGCCACTATATCAAGAGGGTAAGCGGAAGGGGATGAGCTCACTAATTAGTGACTGGTTTAGGGCTTTTTAAATTTCATGATTAAAGGCACATTGATCACAAGTCATGGCCAAAGCAGTAGGGGACACAGCTCTCTATCTCTCCATCCACTTTTTTTGCTGAGGTTACAAATGCAATCTACATGGGACCAGGTGACACAAAATCAGGAAATATGGCTAGAATAAATACTATGAATTATAAGCCTTTTGATGTGACAGTTCTGAATCTGAAAAAAAAACACAATCTATATGATGAATTTTTGAATTTGGGCATGGGGGGGCTAGGTTCTTATATTCCATATGGTTGACCAAAATGGCCCCATTTTAGGCCTCATAACACCAAACCAAACATCGTTTAGCCCTAATATTTCACAGGGGTAATTGAGAAAAATAGCTTTCTTCAAATACAAAATTATGCCTAATTTGGTAAAATAGGGGACAAGGCTATTATCTATCGGACCTAAGTCCTTAAAAGAGACTTGAAGGTAGTGGGCTTTGGAATTACCTAACCTAGGTGGGGTCAAAGGGCATTAGTGGTCAATAATCCTGTTCCACGTAATCTGAATTATGCTTGTAACAAGGAATTGTTTGTCTTGATAATTCTTTTTCAGTTCTGTGCAGTGACAGAGATTTCATCAAGCTTCGTTTATTTCAGGGGGGTGCTCTATTCATGAATGGAAAGAGCATCCCACCCCAAACAATTTAAATGGATTATGTATTGGACACTTAATGGTCCAAGAAAATTTTACTTTTGGATGTTATGAACAAACTGTCTCCAATGTATAGAAAAAATCAGACCTAAGTGGGAATTGTACCTGGCCTTGGACACATATTAGCCAGACACTATGTGCACTTTCAATACATCACATAATGAGAGAGATAGTACAGACGCAGTGGAATCTATAGTTGTAAAAGTATAAATGGGTGGATTCATTTGGATTAGCTATGGTCAGGTCATGCATCATGCATGGTTGGTCTCATGCACTGTATGTGCGTCAACTGCATTGATCACATTGACTGTGCAGCTCCTCTGTTGATCTTTCAATATTACATAAATGAGGGCTAGTCCAGACAGCAGTGGAAGTGGAATCTAGTGTAGATGTTTTGCTGGTTTATATTAAATTAGGTTGGGCTTTTAGGTTAAAATAATGTCTTTTTAGGGGGCACACTGTTGCCAATGAAAAACTCCTCTTTGAAAATTTGAATGAGAAATACACAATTAGAATTTCATCTAATGTAAAACAAAAGTATATTCCAAGCAAGTTGAAGCAAATTATTGCTTATTTTGACAAAATTTGATGCAAGATTCTTTCTTCGCCAGAAAAAAATAAAATGGAACAAAAAAAAGTCCATTTCTGCCATGGATTTTAATCTTGGTCCATGGCAAGCTTTAAGACATGTTCAGCCTTAACACTAAAATAATACTGGTTAATTAAAGTGTGGGCATTGAGTTCTCGACGGGGCATTGAAGAGATGTGAAACACTGGTGCTATAATTAGAATCCAATGAATAAATGGTGAGTGTGAGCCTCAAACCAAAGCACCACTTTTGCATTGCTGTTGTGTGTGTTTGTAGAGTGTCCTGAGTCATCGATTACCTTTCTGTGCGGGGTTACTCTGGTTCCCGCTGAGCCCAACTGCAGTAGTTCGTTAAAATATAAAAGGCTTGGGGAGTGACTTTGGTTAAATGATAGCACCAAACTATTATTTTGCTACATTAGAGTATGAGATAAATAACATTTTGTAGTTAATTTTGTTAGAATAAACAATGCTAAAATTGCACATATTGATAATAAATAATTTGACGCAATTTAAATACCATCTTTATAAAAACACATACTCTGTCCGGCTCGAAGTAGAAGTAGCAACGTGGGCGTATACATTGAACCAAATTTCAGCACGCTGACGTAGTAAAAGCACAAGCGCACTGCAAATGAAGGCGGGGACTGGGTAATACACAAGGCGTTGCCCACTATACTTCAGACGAGGACCACGATAATTTGCCCTTGTCCGCTTCTAGCGGAAACATCATGTTACAAGAGTTTCAAGCAAATTTAAAATGAGATGTTTCAATGTTTCGGCATGAACCTTCGAGCCAACCAATGGTAAGCCCTACCAGCAATTTTTTTTTTTCAAAATGTAAACAAACCGCACCCCTTTTTCATCAAAGTGCATTTTTTGCACTATTGTGTTGGAAATTGTAAGTAAAGACCGCCTGTAAGGGCTAGCGTAACATGCCAGATTTGTAAGAAATGGTTTGATTTAGCCCGGTTGGTAGAAGTCCCTAGAAAGTAATTAACGTCCGGCGTACTCAAAGTCAGGCTACAACGGTAAAGTAGGCCACTCGATTCAGTTGACCTATTCAGCAACATTAGTTTTCAAGCTTTATTCCGTTATCGTCTATGGAGCCGGACTATGGACTCCCGCTGGATAATTGCTTTCACACTGGCAGCCCAGATGGTTATTATATGGGAAAAGCGCCCGTAGCTGCTGAATTACATGTGCTGGGAAAGGATGGTAATCGATATCGTTAAAAGTACATTGCTGCAGGGTATGCGACGAGCTTTCCGAGATATTTTCATTCGGGGGACTTTAGTGAACGCCCATAGTGGATGATTATCGAAATCAGCACGATGTCCAGTAACTATTCTGGTTAAGATTAAGAAATCACCATTGGTAGTATAAAGCTTAGTTATCGACACTCTACCTCTAGTTCACTGCTGGGTATGAGGCACAACACCACCACCACAATGTCACCAATTCGCCCACTGCACTCGCATAGGTGATACCACAAGATATTTCTTTTGGCTTTTACAGGGTCTGCCTAGGAACTGGGTGATCTCATCTCTCCCTTCATCTAACTTTGTCTTTCCGATGTCTTATTCCATTTCTAGGTCTCCATTAAGTGATTAAGTTTGTCCAGATCCAATCAGTCTGTCTTCCATATGAAAGCCCATGACATTTCTTTTTCGTCACTGCATCAATGAGATCGGTGACTTGAGTTGGTTCTGATTAGTACCTGTGCTTTCCTGTCACGCTTGTGATGCCCAAATACATCTTTCATGCTATGTTGGGCTAAAAACATTTTTTTTTTTTTTTTCCAGGGGTTTTCTCCATTTTCTGTGTCAGGACCAAGTCTACTGCACCAAAAGGATCTATGGTAGGCAAAAAAACTCCTGCCATTGAACACTTTTCGTTTATGCATGGTGGCATGTTACTAAAGCAAGATTAGCAAATTTTTTGAAGGAGCGCCCCCCAATTTTCAACAAAGTTGATATTTTGGCACAGAGTTAGCAGAGTTAGTTGATTAATTGTCTAGGAATTAGACACTGCGAACGAGGAATGCTAAGAGATGCGTCTTTATCAAACACTAAGCGATTTTGTACAAGAATTGGTTGATCTCATGCAGCCATTGGGAACTTAATGGCAGAGTGGAAATGCTTACGTTTATGTCCGTCCTGATGAAATAGTGCCATCTCGAGAAGCACTCAACTTGACTTGCCTGAAGCATTAAAACAAATAATGGAGGAGCGTAGACAGTACATGCCGATTGATTCCTGGCCAGGTAACATTTGGAAGGGTTTCCAGCAGCCATTGAATTATTATCGGGCTCCCCCCGATAATAAGTATTCTAATTCACAAAAATTCCTTCGTTTGTGACACACACACATTTTCGAGTTAACCATTCACAGGTATACGTTTACTAGCCAGTACCAATTGCCAACAGTGGTAAAAAAATCTCAATGTTTTGAAAACTGGGGTGAGCGCGCCCTCAAAAAAAGGTGCTAATAATGCTTTAATGTTCATAACCTTCATATGGTTTTGCCCAAAGAAATCCCATCTAGGATTCTGTCCTTCTCTTAGTTTTACTCAAGTGGTTTTGTTTCATATGGATGACCTTGCCCAAGATTAGATGTATTCAGCAACTTCTTCTAAATCAGTCTTGGATGATCTTGGATGAGTAGATAGTTTCTTGGTGGTGTGAACCAATCACCCCCACACCCCTTGAAATGTCTTTGTTTTTAGTATGTTGATCTTTCAAATAATCCTAGGCCCGTTGCTTTCACATTTAAGTTCCTGATCATGGTTTTTGTTCATTTGGGTCTTCAGAAAAGATAACAATCAATTCTAAGCTTGCAAACCGGAGATCCGGAGAAGATTGGCTCAGACTTTCACCATAATGTGTGTTACCTTTGTTGTCCCCATTTAGTCTTGAGATGATGGCTTCCAGAGGAGCATTGAAAAGTTAGGTGGACAAAGGTCTCCTGTCCGAACCTATGAATTTTATTGACTTTCTGTGTGGAGTGAAGGTAGTAGCGAGCACCCTTGCTGTGTAAATGTCCTTGGTCAATGCCCTGCTCAAAAAGCGCTGGAGCCCGCTGGAATTCCAATTCTGTCAAAGGCCTCATATCCAATGAAAGCTAAGCACAGGGCGTTTGTATTCACCCGATTTTTTTCATCTGATGATGACATGAATTTGTTATCTTCCTTAAAAGTTATGTCCTCTTTTACATGATATCTTCCTGAACAGTTATGTCCTGTCTTCCATGGGACTTACTGACCAGTTCTGTCCTGTTCTTCCATTGTATCTTCCTGAACATTATGTCCTGTTCTTCCATGGTATGCTTCCTGAACCGTTATGTCCTGTTCTCCATGGTATCTTCCTGAACACTTTATGTGCCTGTCTTCCTCATGGTATCTTCCTGAACAGTTATGTCCTGTACTTCCCTGTATCTTCCTGAAAAGTGATTCCTTTTCTTCCCATGGTATCTTCCTGAACAGTTACGTCCTATGCTTCCAAGTTATCTTCTTGACATTTTGTCCTGTTCCTTCCATGGTATCTTTTGATAGTTATGCCCTGTTCTTCCATGGTATCTTCCGTAACTGTCCTGTTCTTCCATGGATCTTCCGAAAAGGTATGTCCTGTTCTTCCATGGTATCTTCCTGAACAGTTATGTCCTGTTCTTCCATGTGTATCTTCCGAGTTGCAAGTTTTTTCAAGCTATAAGATGATAACTGTTAAAGGTTATTTGAGGGCTGAATATACGAAGACCACACTATGGAAATTGTGTCAATTAGTGATCTTATTAGTTATTAATCCTCGGTGTAATATTTCATGCTATGTGTCCTTTCCATTGCACAATTTTGACAAAACGTGTCGAGGGCTGCATAATCTATATGAGGTGGCCATCTTTAGTCTGGAAAAGTTTTGGGTGACGGGTCTTACTTCTGCTTCATACACTATAGATCATTCAATTAATTCAAGTACATTTCGAGATACATTTGGTCGTCCAATAATCGAAAAGACCTTATGGCAGCATGATTCGTGTGTCAATCAGTCATCAGTCAGTCTGTGTGTCAACCTTTTGGAATACACTTTTGTAAAAATTTCTAGCTTTTTTATGCAGTGATGGGTCCAGTTCATATTTGGTATGCTTAAATATTGAGACAAGGGATATTAATGTGGGGTAACAGATGATGATGTCAAGGTCATTCAGTGTATTCTTTAACCACCACATTCGGACGACCTATTTTTGGACCACTGTCCATGTTTTGTTAATTGTTCACTAGATATCCCCGAGAAAAAGCTGTATCCAAAATGTCAGTTTGGATTCGACGGTGCTTTTTTAATGTTTGCTTGCCAAAGGTCTGTTAGCA
>JAMKCH010079164.1:0-64329 GCA_023653785.1 Ophioderma brevispina | reverse complement strand
CAATCCAAGAAAAGTATCCTCTCTTAAATTTTGCTTCATGGCCCTTTTTTTGCACCTACAATGAATATTATTATCTGTTAAAATTAAACAGATATGTACATTAATGGCGAGTAGGTGCGAAGGGTTTAATGCCAAAAGATGCCTATTTTTTTTTCCTGGAACCAGCATGACTACACCAATCGGACCATCAAATAGGTTGCAATGAATAATTGTAAAATTGCATATGATTCTTGGTGCAATATGACATACCAAGTTTGAGGATGTTTGCCCTAAATGTCTAGGATATGAGTAATGCCATGCTCAAGTGCATCCAGTACAATGTATGTAATTTAAATTACAGAGCCTAGCAAAAAAATTGTCAGCCATTCACTCGTTAACCCACCTCCATATAATTGGCGACATGCATGGCCACTTTTTGCACTTCGCAAGTGCAATTTATTAAGGCGGACTTAATTATTTTTTCTTTAAGCTTGGGCAGGGCATCACATCCCAGGCAGAGCATTTTTCTTTTTCAGAACAAAACTTGCCAAAAATCATAAAGTGATGTTCATTGACACTGATTTTGTAGAAAACTTGTACTATTTCGGGTTAGACTCAGAAGGCAATATCGAATCAATCCCCAATGCACCAGTTTTGGGACAATTCACCTCATAGGGTATGTGATCCCACAAAAATCATACTCTTCTCTTCTTCACACATAAAACCCTGACTTTTTGCTCATTTTAGCCCACAACACAAAGCAAAGGAATTTCGGTCATGATCATGAAATGTCTTGTTGGGTCCTTAAAATCTTTCTGAACAACCTTTTTTATCCTAAGTATACAGTGTTTAGAGTACAGCCAGTGGCGTACCGACCGGGGGGGGGGGGCAAGTTGCCCCCTTTGGCCGAAAAAGCGGGACGAATGGGCCAAACGGGCATTTTTTATCATCTTTTTCGGGGATTTCAACCAATTTCGGTCCAAAAATTTGGACAAAATTAAAGTAAAGTAAAGTAACATTGTCCAATTCGAGCAATTCACCAGGACGATTTACGAATTTTGCCCCCTCTGCGGACGACTGGAAATTTGCCCCTCTGGATCGACTGCCTCGATACGCCAATGAGTACAGCACAGTATATATAAGGCACATATTGCATTATTGCATTATGGGATTGGTCCAAACTGTGACCCTCTGGGTTAAAACTGGGATCTGAACTTTTCATCAACATTGTATTAGGTAGTGCATCAGTAAAACTCAATATAACTCTGGATTGAAAATGGCAGGAAATGTATGTAATGATCAAATTAAGGTGACTTTTCAAAACGAAAAAAGATGTCCAGATGTGCGATGTTGAATTGCAGGGCTGGAAAAATGCAGAATTTTCCCAGGATACATCCAAATTCCCTCCAAGATTGCAAAATTTCCCTTCAAGATTGCAAAATTTCCCTTCAAGATTGCAAAATTTCCCTCAATTCTTATGTATTTCTTTATTGGAAGAACAAAAATTTCCCTCCAAATATCAAAATTTCCTGGGAATGTCCTTCCCAAATTCCCCCACTTTTCCAGGCATTGTTGACAGGTACAGCACATCCTTTCTGATCAACCTTTTTCCACATATAATGTGCTATATGTGTAAATAAACACTTTACATTAACAATGTTGAACCTTTTATTCAATTGGCAGTATATAGGGGGTACTGCCCCTATCAAAAACTGCCTGGAATTAAATTCTCTCAGGCTAGCGCAACACTTTGGGTGCAGAGTGATTATTGAACAGAATAGGCCTACATAAGATAGGCAAATCATTACAATTACAATCCAACTCTTCCTTGTTCTAACAGTAAAAAATAACAAATAGAAAATAAAATAAATGAACCTTGGACAGGAATGTTTTGTGGTGTGACGCTATGTCATGTGTTATGGATTTCCTATATGCGAGTTAATACTGTATAAAAGTGGAAGAATTTTCGCGCTAATAATTTTCCACGCACTCTTGAGCTAGTAGCGCGAAATTAAAACTCGCGAAAAAATGTTTATTTTGTATGTAGAACTATTTAGGATAGCTGAAAAGAGCGAATTTAAATACAAGCAAAAAATGTAAAAAATTACAGAAACGCGAAAAATTACACGCGCGGAAATTATCACTTTACATACATAGTGCATTCTTTTCTTTCAATCAAATTTGTTTCCTGAACTCAAAATCACAGTTCGGGCTAAGTTATGTATTTACAATAATTCCTTTTGTGCAGAATGTATCAATAAACTTTCCTTCTGATGCATCCTTCTTGCTGTATTTCTGAAATAAAGCTTTGGGAGAATCTTTCTCCTTGGTTGGTTTAAGAGAGTCATGACAGAATATCTTCAATGACAATCAATGAAAGAAAACATTTAAAGTTTTTTAATTTGTTTATATTTTCGGATCTGGATTTGTTGTTTTGTCTATCTAATATAGTGTCATATTAGATGGGCAGTCAAATATTTGGCAGTAGTTGGATGCCGGCGCAGACGGTATCCACTACGATAACAATATTGGACCGCCATCAAATAGACCACGTATTAGATAGGCCAAAACAACAAATCCTATCTTTGTTCTCATTCTTATTTAGTTTTGGTTGTTTTAATCACCGGAAAATAGGTTTTATTTTAAATAATATAGTTTAAAAACAAATATTCCCCCGTTGTAAAAATGACCAACCCGTACACCTGGTGCTCGGCGTAACCTTCTTACCAAGCGCGCGTTAAACACTTGCGCGGCGACCGGCACGATCTAATATTGTCTCAATAGTAGCAAACAACCAATGATATGCGTGTTTGATTTGCTTACTAAACCACCCAATGATAAAGAATAATAAATATGGCAATTTATTGGGACGAGACAAGGTTAATATTTTGCACAAGTTGGCACACTTTAATCCTTTCAACCCTGACAGATTGTCAGCATGGTGGTAACAAGTCTGGTAAATTGGGGAAATCTAAGGCAGCTCCTCCCACACCTGCCAACATAGAGAACCCAAAATATGTTGCGAACACCTCATCACGAAAGCCTTTATGGGTGGGGTTACTTTTTTTTATCCAGTTTAGGGTCTCTAGTGGAGTACACAGGGGCAGGAGTCTCTTGAAGTACTGGGCTTTTAGGTTTCTAAGCTTCAGGAAGAGCTTCAGGGAGCCCAACATTTCAGGACTTTTCTGGCAATTTTTCAGATTTGTTTGAAATTTCTGAAATCAGTATATCCCATTTTTTGCAATTTGTTAAAGTTCACAAAATAAGAACCAGCCTTGGACTAAATGGAAGTTCCGGCTATAAAGTCATTTTTCACCAGATGGTTAGAGGTGTACTGAAAAGTGGGCACTACCAAGTGGCATAGAAACCAGTTTTTTTGGGGGGGGCGGGGAAAAGGGGGCACATATATTTCCAGGGGGAGGGGGGGTGGGGGCAAGCAAGCAGATTGTGGGTATAGTAGAGGCCTATGTTGTTTCACTGAACTGGCAGCCATGTGCAGAAAGGGGGGGGGGGATTCCCCCACAAGGGGGGAAGCTGCCTCCCTCTGGTTATGCCACTTGCCACTACCTGCGAGGGGGTGATATTTAAGATAGCATGTAGTAAAGGTCAAAAGTCATGCAATTTTTTTATTAGACGGACGAGCACAGAAATGTTCTATGGGGCACTGCAGGAACGAGGATGGTCAAAAATTTAGGGCCCTGCAATCCCCAACCCCTGCTTCTGCACTTCCCCTGTGAAGATCAGCACCAAAAACCCAAATTGGAACATTTTAAAGTTACCCTCTTCAGAAGTGGGGCACTCAACTTTTTCTCAGGTTGGGTGTGCCGCCCAAATTCGGTTTCCATGGGAACTGATTTGTCTCTCAACGTTAGGGGCTTTAGGAACTGAAATTTGGAGACATTTTTCAGCCTTTAGAATTACACATTTTGTTAAAGTTTTAGCTTCTGAGGCAATTTTTATTTTTTCTCAAAAGGGACCTAGAACTGATTCTTCAACTGTGGGGGTGTTTTTAGGAAGGCGGAAGCAGGCACAAAATGGGGGTCTTGAGAAATCTACCCGTGCCCCCCCCCCCATTTGTATTTCAAATTCTCGATTGGTGAGGACCTCAAACAGAATGTAAGCTTCCTTTCTTCTAAAATACCTCCCCATACGCTAATACCCATTTTACAGTGTTCTCCTGCTTTAGTCTGTAATGACAGGATTATGACACAGTTTGTACACTGCGCCGTGTATTCACCCCTCCAGTGGTGAGGGGTGGAACTCCCGCTGCATGAAAATTTAATTTAAAACACAATGTGAAATCGACAAAAGTTTAAGCACCATACATCAGGGTACTTTATACAGCTTGTTTTCATTTTCTATCTGCAATCGGCACCAAAATTTATTGTCCATTCCATGATTTGGCTTTGTTTCCCATTTTGACAAATTGGGTAATAAAAAGTACACAACAAACAAACTTTAGTTCCACACTACTCACCAGAACGGCGGCTTCTGCACGGTCTTAAATTGCCTAAGTAATCCTGATAAGACCTTGAATTCAGTTTGAGGTGACCTTACCTCACTCGATCCTTATTCAAAGCTACTCTGGTAATCTCCTGGATTGACTCCATTTTCGGCAATCAACGGGATCTCCAAAACCACCGATCTTCACTTTATTTCCGGTCATGCTGGCGTACGTTTCGTTATCCAGTTGAATCGCCCTTTAAAACTCTGACAACTTGGGACTTCCAATCAATGTCCTCTGCCTAGGTTGTCTCATGACTCGGTCGATGTACCCTGATAGAACCACGTTAGCCATTTCTTTTCACGAATTTCAAGAGGTTTTTCCGAGCAAGTTTTCAAGTTGGAGCGGGCTAACCCGCACTGCATGGGCGGTATGGTCCCATAGTTCACCATGCGAGAATCAACAAGCCCCAAAGCCTTAATTTGACACTTCTTCGGCGCAGCTGGACATGGTGACCCCGACTTTTTTTCGCAAGGCGTATACTGACAAGTTTTATTTAATAATCCACAAGACTCGTTTGATCTATACAGTTTAGTGAGGTGACTCTTCGTATTTACAGCGAAAATTCCGTCACTTCATTTAGGTTGTTGATAATCGCCGGCACTTGTCGTTGCAATTCCCCGCCTCTGCGTTACCCCTGCACTTCTGTACACTCTGTGTATTTCTTCTTTCTTCGTACTACAGTTGGAGTATGTGTACGGACGGTGTACGGCGCGACGGCTGACCACGGTGGCGCAGTGTTGCTAGACTTTTCCATTCCGGAAAGTACAACCTAATCTGCCCAAAAGAAAACAGTGAAAGAAATCATTGATCGTAAAGCGTAACCCCACCGCGATGTTAATCACGAATGATCATTTTATTTCACCCAATTTGGTGCTAATCAATTAATGTTTTGGGAGATCCCCGTTGAGGAATGGGCCTGGGCCTGGTGATTGGGATCGGGTAGGTATCTGGTAGTTTGTGGAGTGATCAGTTTTGCGATTGGTGATGGTGGTGGTAATGATAATGGTGGTGGTGGTGCTGGTGATGTACTGTGACCCAGACTGGTGATGATTGCGGAGGTGGTGGTGGTGTTGGTGTGTGGTGGTGGTGGTGTGGGGGGGTGGTGTGGTGCTTTTGGTGGTGTGTTTGGTAGTCCGGAGTGCTCGCTTTTGGTACACACCTCGTCGGGTTAATAAGCGCTCACTCCGGGCGGCGCGGGCCTGCGTCGCGACCTCATCGTGTCGGGGGTCTGAAAAATCTGTTGTTCTCCCTACAATCTTTCTCCTATCGCCTTACTCTTCTCTCCCTCCACTTCGCCTCTCCTTTAACTCCTCCTGACGCCGCTCGCTGCCGCTGCCCTGCGCGGGCCGCTTCCGGGCCTCATCTTTCTCTGAAGTGCGAGGGTGGTGGCTGTTAGAGCTTCCTTGTCACCTCCCCGCGAGACGGACGCCGAGAGGGTCGGCCGTCCTCCAGCCGCCTGCGGGCACTGCGCATCCTCCCGGTCTCGCTCGTTGCCTGCCTGGCGCCGCATATTCCATGGCGCTGTCGACAGAATCTTTTCAGCAAATGATGATGAATGATGAATGAGGGATGATGATGATGATGCTTGATTATGATGAATACGGAGATGATGAGGATGCGTGTCGTGCAATGGGGGCCGGAGGGTGGGGGGGGTCACCCACGTACCCGGGCGCCACCTCCAGGGGGCGCTGAACTGACTTGGTGAAAACTAAAATTGACACTGGCACAAGGAGTATAGGCCGATAGTTCATAACTGAAGAGCCCTTTGAAGGTACTTAAACTTGTTAAACTCGACAGCTTCCGGCCGTCGCCCCCGGGGCCCCCCGGGGTAGGTAAGATCATTGCTTCATATAATGAGATAAGAGGCTCTCCGAAGGCACCAATCCTGCTAAGAGAGTCGAGAGCCTCGGGGGCTTGAGCCTCCGGGGGCTCCGCCCCCTGACCACACCAAGGCATATAGTTCTCTACTTCATGATAAGAGAATAACTAAGAGCTCCTCCGAAGGCATTCAAACATGCATTCAACCCAACAGCTTTCAGGGGCTCCGTCCCCTGGAACCGCCGCCAGGGCAGTATAGTTTCAATCTGCTTTCGAATACTGAATATCTGCAGAGCTCTCCGATGCACTTAAACATTTTAAAACCCGACATCTTCCGGGGCTTCGCCCCTCCCCCCACCCCCCCCCAACAGGGCAAGTATAGATCATTTGCTTCATGATAAGAGATAAAGGAGAGCTTCTCCAAGGCATTCACCTGACTAAAACGCCACGTTCGGGGGCTCCCCCCTGACCCCCAAGGGGCTTTTGCTGTGGACTACATTGGGGCCCTGCGGCAGTCCCCTGGATCACACCTGTTGGGGGCGCCACGCGTCAACATCTTGCCCCCGGGCGCCACTCCACTAGCTAACGCCACTGGGAGGAGGACAAGGAGTAGGTCAGGAGGAGGATCAAGAGGAGACATGGAGGAGGGGGAGGAGGAGGATGGAAGAATGATGTTTTTTGCTTTTGTTTACATATACAAAATCGATGTTTCTTCTCAACCGATTGTTCTCATTTAATAGAAAATCAATTTTTTGTTAATAATATATTTCCGGATCCGAATTTTATGCGAGTATATCAAGAATATCCTGCAACAAACACATCAAAAAGAAAAATCCCAATTCATCTCTATATACTTTTCATTGATATTTTCATCTCATAGTCATATAACTGAGAGCGTTATAAATGAAATCTGAAATAAGGTGATTATTCTATATGGCCTATAGCATACTAACCTACCTCAACGTGTCAACTGATTGACTTAGTCAGTGGCGGGCACCAGCATCATCAATTAGGGGGAATGGGACGTGAACATACTCGGGGGTAAAGAGAGTTAGTGTCGTGTGGGGCTCAGGGTAATCCTTTAAAAATCATAAGTTTTACTTAAAGTTGTCAAGGCCCATTGCCATTTTAAACTATTATTATCATTATTATTACTATTTTTGAGGTCTATCCTGCAACACTAGGGTGTGAAATTACCCCGTTTGGTGTTATATGAGGACCACACAGAGTGTCCAAATTTCACACTTTTGGTGTTATTTTAACACCCTTTGTGTGTAGTTTTTTAAACACTATGTCGGGTGTTAAAAATACACGCCGTTGGTGTTGTTTAACACCAATAGTGTTGAATTTTTGACACTCCCTGGTGGGGTCCTCTCAAGAACAACCCGTGGTGTCAATTTTACACTGTTTTTTTTTTTCAGTTTAAGCTAACTAATTGGACCCGATATTTGTTGGGAGAAAAATATTGTGGAAATTTCCCCCCTTTGCACCCTCTGGTGCCACCAGAGGGCTTGGTGCATGCTCTGTTTTTGTTTTTCTCCTTTTTTCTCCTGTTGCACACAAAGTTTTCCATCTCATGCCGGTGTAAAAAAAGCCGACTATAGTCCTGCGGAGCCCTAACCCGTTCCGGCTCCATAGACTATAACGAAATAAAGCGTGAAATGGAAGAGTCACCTGACTTGATGCTCTATTCTTCCTGTTGTAGCCGGACTATGAGTACGCCGACTATAAAAAATTACTTCTACACCGGGAGTTGGTGAGGATCTCAGTGAATTTTTCCACTGACCCCACTTTTTACACTTTGATACGGTATAATAAACTAAGGCAACACAATCAGACTTTTTTACTCGTTCAATGTAGGGCCAATCGTTGGTCATTTTATTCCGAAGCGAAAAACGGTTCAAGGTGAGGGGCACTAAACTAGCTACGATCCCAGAGCGAGCCCCACGATCAGACCCTCCTCTCCCCCGCCCCCCCTTCCCGGTGGGTGGTCACTCACGTATGAAATGAATAAATTTGGTGTATAAAATTAGGCTTCGCTTTCAAACAAGGAGCAATTCGGTGAACATAGAACAAGGGTCTTTTTGGTGAGGTGCGGCCAAATTGCCCCATAATAACTAGTTTAGCCCCAAAGGGTCTTTGGGTGAAGAGTTGCAAAATTGTTTAAAAATATGTTGTTTTTTGGTGTGACAGTATAAATATAACAAATAGAGATTCTTTGGGTGACACCGAGCTGAAATGTGATCTTCACCTCGCTTTACACGTCACGAATGACGTGAACCCCCCCCCCCCCCCACGTCTCATGGGGTGCTGCCAGAGCCCGTTATATTTGAATCTAAAATGCGCTTTGAGGCTATTCATTCAACAGCCATTTCTGCAAACTTTTTTTGAGAAGTTTGAATCCCAAAATCATATTTCTTCTTCTTTGACCCCCAAAATATTCGGGACCCCTTTTCATAGAAAACAGTCCGTTTAAAGGCCGATTTACTTTGTAAATTAACCTCTTCTTACAATTAAAATGTTGCACATCAATATAGGCATATTCTGTGCACGTACAAGGCCTACGTGCAATTACAGTGTGGGGCAGGCCCCCTAACCGTGACTTTTTTTAAGGAGGGCGGGGCGAGTTTTTTCCAAAGGGGACCATTCCCCCAAAAGGGAAAAGTGAACTTTCTACAGAATAATTCTCCACTCGAACCGATCCCCCTATTCACTTTCAGAGAAATAATATTATGCACCCGCTCTGGAACTCCCCCGGGAAACTTCCCTTCGACGGGCCTTAAGTTACACCACCCCCCTCCTCACCACCTCACCCCCTCCCATTTTGATGTCTTTTATATTCAGAATTGTTTTCCACCACCAGTCCCTTCAAAACTGACGCCCAATTAATTTGAGAATAACCACCCAGATAAGCCACACTGCTTAACAAGTGAGGGCGCCATGACCAGTCACGGAGTGAAGGCAGCGTGGCGGCCAAGAATCCCAAATTTAAGACGACCTCGTTGGTTCACCATGTAAAGTCTTGTTAAAGGCGGACTCAGAGATTTTCCCTGGGAGAGCGCCCTCAAAGTTTCACAACAATTGTGTTTTTGCATATGCATAATGCGTGTCCATATAATAATCACTGTGTAGAATATTAAGCAAAATCGAAGTCCTTTCATATAAAATCGCAACTCTGTTGAAAATTCCGGATCACGAAATTTTGTTATACAGTAAGCCTATGCGCTGTTATACGTACATAAAATGTTACTCTGCACCCTGACACCGGCAATCCGATTCATCTCTAACCTTTGGAATTGAGCATTTTAGGTGAGTATTAGTATTCGAGTTGGAGACTATTTTTTAGTTACTACCGAAAATATACATTCCGAATCTATGAGTCAGACTTTAAAACGAAATCTTAATGAAAACTATGTAATCAACAATTTTCTGTATCCCACCCCTGAAAGCGTGATTTTTAAAATTGTGGTATGAATAACATAGAAGGACGAAGTTTATAGGGGCCATGCAAACACCCATGATTGACCCACACATCAAAGCACCACCTACCCAAATTTTTGAAATTAACATTATCCATCTGCGTCTTGTGTTCCAGGGCCACAAGCTTCGTGTAAACACTCATATGGCAGCTATTCGTTCCGGATATGTTTAAGTTTATCTTTTTACTACTGTTAAAGTATTGGTTTTTTTATTTACTATTTTGAGGCAGCAACGAGGTTTGAACCCCAAACGCTGATCACGATGCAACCAACTTTCAGAACATTGATTTTATACACATAACCTTTACAAAATAAGTCAATAATATGATCAGGAACACTTCACTATACAAGCACAGTCCCATGGCGCAGTTCACAACAACTTTCATTCACACCAGTTATGGTGCAATACACCCCCTGACGTGGTTAGTTGCCCCCATCCAACTGATGCTATTCCAGAAAAAATGCCCCCCCCCCAAAATTTCCCCCTTTCCCTCATAAACTTTTTTTCACAATATCTGGAATTCCTGCTATCCTTCCATTATCATCTTTTAATTCCAGACACTACCTTCCGCCGAATTCCAGGAAAGTTCTAGACTACCAATGTAAAAAACAATGGAATTCCCAATGATTATGGTATATAGGGGTGTTGAAAATAAATAGATTTTTTTCTGGAATTTTCCTCTGAAAATCATAAAAACACTGGAATTGCGTCACCTCGCTACCATAAAATTGGCTGAATTCCCACCCATTTTAGACATTTAATTCTGGAATTCCAGCTATCAAAGTGACTACAATCTGGAATTCCGCACCCTCTAAATGGGGGGGGTCATTTTTCCTGGATCCCCAAGACTACTAAACTGAGCCCTTGGTAATGTAGAGAGCATGCCTTACATCATATTCGTAGTACTTAACCCCCCACTGAATAGTTAATTGGTTACACTAAGCTGGGTTCCAGGTAAGCACAAGTTGCCGTTATTTTGCCTGTTATGTGCTTCCAGATTCGCACCTACACGATGTTCTGGTCTTGGGGGCACCCTCTTGCTGGAATTGTGTGTTAAGAAAGAGAAAATGGGGGTCAAGTCTAAGTTAAACAAAGCAATATTAGCCACATTTTTTTGAAGGCGCCCCCAATTTTTTCAAAATTTGGAGATTTTTTTACACTGTTGGATTGGAAATTGTTAGTAACTATCTGTAAGGGTTTAGCTCGAAAATTTCTATGTGTCAAAACGAATGAATTTTTTACTGAATACTTATTATCGTGGACCCCGATAATAATTCAAACTGCTGGCTGGCAAACGGCCTTCCCCATGTGAAATAGCCGGGAAATAGCGACATGAACGTGTCTACTCTCATCCATTGGTTTTTAATATTTCGGCAGTCAAGTTAGAGGCTATTTTCTCGAGGTGGCACTATTTCATCATTGGCACGGACTAAACTTAATCATTTCCAGCTTTGCCGTCGTCCAATCTGGGATCCCATTCATTACCAATGGCTTAGTTGTGATAAATACCATTTTTTAGCATTCTCGGTTTCGCATGTATAGTTTTCCTAGCACAATTACCAACATAACTGTGTAAAACTATCAAATTTTGAAATTGTGGGCGCTCTTCAAAAATGTGCAATATTTGCTTTAAAAGTTAAAAAATATTAAACGCAACTTTGGGGTTCATTTTTTGTGCCCCTGGGAACTAATTTTAGATTTGTCAGCAAGAACTGAGTCGCTTTGTAAGCGAAAAATTGCTTTTTAATCAGGCATTTGTACATAAATGCATGGCAGTGTATTTGGTGGCGTGCAACCTATACAAGACCCTGTGGGGAAATCAGATGATATGGGGATATGGTGTCTTACAAATGTTGAAATACACCGAATTGGCACATTTTTGCAAGCGGAAATAAGTTGAACCTATACAGCCTGTCTACAAAAAAAATAAACGAGCTTCTTGGCATAAATCTGTTCTGTATTATGGTTTCCTCTGATTTGCTGAGCGTCTTCATGGCAGCAGCACAGCGCCTTGATCACACGTTTACGTGGATATGTCTCGCGTTAAAAAATACCCATTATCATTCTTATTACAATCAGGAAAAAATTGGTAATATGAATTTTAAAATAGTAATTACTAGGCACGCAAAATCTATTTTGTGGCACTTTTGCATAGTCAAGAAGTTTGTTTCGCGCGCAGGTTTATGCCATGCTGTCTGAAGCTAACAAAATATTGGCAAACTTGACAAAAGAAACAAAAACACAATTAAAGCACACAAAGGAAGTCAGTTTTAAATGGTTTTAGCCCGCATTGTCCCTAACCGGTAGGTCCCGGCAATTACAAACACCTTTATTGTTCCTCTTGTTCCCAATTGTTATCAAAAGTCTAGCCCGGTTGGTCCAGGCATTAACGCGTCCCGCCCCGCCGATTGGGGTCCCGGTTGAACTAAGTGAAAAACGAAAGTGAATTAAGATACGATGTAGGCCAATGCTTTTTTAATATTCAGAAACTTTAAAAAGCAAGGTCTGAAGTAAAAGTAAAATTTACAAACATTTTAAAGAATACTTGTTTAAAGAAAAACTTTGTTTAAAATCAATCGTGACTCTCCTTTTTTAATTAAAAAATCTATGAAAGTGTGACTTTCATTAGACTAAACTTACAATACGGAAGTAAACATTTTAAAAGAATATGTGTTTTAAAGTAAAACTTGTTTAAATCAAACCTATATTAATACGAGTTTCTAATACAAGCACTGTTAAAACATAAATAAATAAATATATTTAATTTTAGTGTAAAAATGGCTAAGATAACGGAAGTTGATTGACAGCGGCACAAGACCACTCATGTAGTTAATCCGGCGATTAAGCCATTGAATACTATTGCCGGGACCAACCGACTCGGGAACCAACGGTGGAAGGAACACTGCCCACGTTATATCTGTCATGTATATACATCCGATACCTCATTCGCCGCCATTCATATCGCTATTGCGACTGCTATACTCAAAAGCTCCAAAACCACTTCAATCTCCAAGTCATACAGAGAGCAGCCATACGCCTACCTCGTGGTACTGTACTCCATTCCAAGATGTGACGGACAATAAAGATTTTTGCGTAGAAGTGCCACACATTTTCAAAGGATTAAATGGTGGTGTTTCATACGGTTTATAAAAAATCACAAAGTAAGGAATAATTTAACTTTTAGTGCAATTTTTTGTTTCCATTTTTCAAAGTACTTTCCCCACATAATCACAGATAGGCCTGATAATCACAAACAGAAAATGATTTGTACTTTTTAATACATATTTTGTTTCCATTTTCAAAGTAATTTCCTCAAAGTAATTTCCAAAACATCCCAGAATATAATGAGTCCAAAAAGACAATTCATTTATACTTTTTTAAAAAACATTTTGTTTCCATTTCTCGAAGTACAAGTAATTTCTAAAATCCATAATCACAAGTAAGAAATAATTTGTACTTTTTAAAACAACTTTTCTTTTTTCTCAAGTAATTTATCCAAACCTTACATTTTCAAATAAGTTCACAACGAATAGAAGCTAAGTCAGATAGAATTCATAATTTGAAAAAAAAAAGAACGGACTTTTCTCAAAATTAATTTATAAAATAATCATATTAATAGGGTAAGCTCTGCGTTAACCACTGTAAACACTGCGTGGCATGAAGTGCCCTCAATGAGGTACTTCCACACAACCCAGAAGTGATTAACTTACTATTGGCTATCTCGTCCGGAGTCCTTTTATTTGGTAATACATAGGAACAATAGATGAATAAATATCAACACGACAGATTAAACATAGGCCAGTAATACTCGTTGTAACGCCCGTTTTAATAGAGTCAACATTTCAGGTCCATTATAAATATCTTTTCAATACTAAAAATACAAACCTTTATTGCACGTCAATGGAATGGCGCTTTGAACTATATACAAATGGTATCTGTTACAAAATCATGCCAGAAAGGACTGTAATTGCAACAAAATAAACACTCCAGAATCCAAAGAAATGGTTGAAAAATATTGCATTTATCTTGAGTATTTACTAATTGTTGAAGTCAATAAAATTAAAAATTGGAAAGCAAAGTATCAAGTGTTGGTATGAATTCATTCCATGATCCTTAATAACATAGAAACTCTCTCCTCCAGATTGCTGTACGCTCATGGTTCCTCTTTTAATAAATAAACAATTTACTGTAATGTCGCATGCTATTCACTTTATCTAAGCCCGAACTTCTGAGGAACAACTTCCTTCCCCATACGGTCTGTTTTCGTATCTTTTATGAAGTTTCTTCTTCATGAAAGTTAATCCCTTTTAAAAGAGTTTCATATCTGTTCAATGTGAACTTATGCTTAACTTAATTCTTTCACCGTTTTGTTCATCAACCAAGAAAGTGACACACTCTGATTTTGTGTTCCTCGTAACCTGGATTTATCTCCCATTGAACAAGCAAATGAGATGAAACAAAAAAAACTGGAAAAGCCTGGTCTTTCCTCTTAATGGTTATGTGCAACGCACTTACTTATATTGAGATATAATGTTGAAAAAAAAATCGGTTTTTGATTGTACCATTTTTTTTTTTTTGAGACAGGCTGTAGTTTGACCATGCAATGGTCATTTTTAACCATGGTTGACCCCAGGCTCTGACCTTTCCGGTTATATTCTTTTAGAAGGGCACGAACACGCTTATTTTTTCGCTGATTACCAACAATAAAACGAACGAGAGGCGACGGTGTTTTCGCACTTATACCGATGTAAAAGTTCCATCTAAATACATATTACAACTGTGTACTACAACTGTGCGAACTACGTACAATCGTCATCCAAACTACGAACAGTTATAGCCCATGCTATTTTAGAAGCCATTTTGAAATCTGCAAAAAAATCCGTGCCCGATCTATGCGATGATAAACTTCTGCATAAACCACATGTCGGATGATGTTACTTGATCTAAAAAGGATCATTTTATATTCGAGGGGCCCCCGGCGAAATCAATGAAAAGTGCATTTTTACCGTGCCGTACGTTTTACTTGTTACTTGGTTTGGGCGGTAAACATCCAAGCGTCCCCCAGTGAGCTTCCGCGATTCAATATGGATGTTCCGACCTCTAGCCCTATTTATTACTCCAACTCTATGGGTTGACCATGGTCTTGACCATTATCAACCATATGTGTCAAACCCAGAGGGTGTTTTTGAGTCCCTCCACAATGCACCAGTTACTGTGAATTCACCTCAATAGGTCATGTGATCACATAAAAATCCTATCTTACACAGAACCCTGAGTTAATGCTCATTTTTTAGCTCTCAAATCATAGTACTTAACGGAATTTTTTGCATGATTAGAAATGTCTTGTGGTTCTTAAACTTTTGGAACACGTTTTATCATCCCTAAGTACTGAACCATGTGTTTTAGTCAGTGTATATAGGCCCATTGCAGTTATCATGGGATTGATTCGACACACCCCATGGGTTCAACCATAGGTTGCACTGTGTGCGATTTCCTCAAACCTATGGTTGACAATGGTAAGCTTTGGCCATTTAAGAAGTGCAGTTGGCCATGGTCAAGCACGTTCTACTTGACTCTCTTGACTGTACAAGTCTTCAGGACCTTGCTCCATAATATCCGCTAAAATGATTCAGAATACAAACCCTGTTTGCAACCTTCGTTCATTTTCAAACAAAATCTTGCTCTAACCACATCTGTTAGTCACTACTTATGGTCCATCTTCACCATAGTAGTTTTGGAGTAGCCTCTCACTGAATGAATGTTTCTGCCTCAGTGATTTGGGCTATATCAGAAAATTTGAAAAAAAAAAAATCATCAAAAATCCGATTTTTTGCATATCTGTCACCGTATCGGTATCCTCAACATACCCTGCAAGTGCTTAGACAGCAACCCGATAAGAGTAAATCTGACTATTGTGTCATTAATGTCCTTTCGACACTTACTGCAAACACGTAATTCAATTTTTTTGGGGGAGGATTCATATCATGATCACTGCCGTTTTTACTTCCTCTTTGTTTATTTTTTAGTAGCACATGTCACCATGATATTCTGTCTGCACTTGTCCTCCCTTCTTACCTATTCCTGCAATTTCAAATATTTTTGACTCGGTCAGGATAAATCACTAATAGGGTCTTTAAAGCTGACTCAGAATTTTGAAATATATTTGTGTGTAAATTAAAGGCCATCTCAGATTTCCTGAGGATTTAGTAGTTGTAAGTAACCAAGTTTTAAATCCGATTTGTCCCCGTGAACGGGTATGCCAGATTCACCTCATCAGCTCGCAGCAACCGCCCTTCCCCCCGCCTTCCACTTCACCCGATTCAATGAATCCTCCACCTCAACCAACCCTCTTACTCCCCTCCTCCTCTGCTCTCTCTTCCTAGTCTTCTTTTGATGTCCTCTCCTCAAACCTCCCACCTCAACCAAAATCCCTTATTTAAACGTGGCCCATCATCCTCCTCACACTGTGCCCGTACCACGTACACTAATTCGCCTTCGCCAAACGGTCCATCGCTTCTTCCAAACCACAACATCTGCATCAAGTCCTCAGCCTACTTCCTATCCATCAACCTATCCAACCCACATCCTTCTATCATTTGCTTCTCTTCTGTCCTCCTCAAATCCCCCATCTCATTTTTGCTCAGACAACCAGGCTCACTCCCATACAGCAGCACTGACCCGCAGCTCTTCTACCACCATTTCATTTTCATTTTACAAAGGAATTTTTTGCCTTGCAACAACTCCCCCACATTCCTAAACTTCACCCACTCATTCCTCACTCTAGCTGTCACGGCCACCTCGCATCCCCCGCCCCCACTAACCCTGTCCCCAATTAGGTTTAAACTCCCTCACCGATCCACCTCATCACAAACACACTTTTCCCGCCTGTTCCACATCCCGTCCACAACCTTTATCGCATCGTCCACACATAAAATCTCTTGGCCAAACTGGGTCACCTCTTCATCTTTGTGCATCCCCGTGGATCCATTTTCCCGCATTTTCTCACACCACACATAATTTGCTCTCACTCATTCCCACACACGGCCATAATGGGGTCCTAACAGCTCATTTTGCCATTAAGGCGTGCTGATACTGCATACATCACTATGCAGTTTACACCCTAAGGGCAGTGTGACCTTGAGTTTTCCGAGTATCTATTTTGGTTTGTACTTTGCAATTTTAATTATTGTATGTAAAAAGTAATACATTTCTAGAAAGAAAATTTGGGACGTGAACCCGATGATGGCCGCAATTAATTAAAACTTTCCTTATTTTGATAAAAATACTAAAAAAACACGATTTTGCCCCAAAGTTTTCAGACAGAAACAAAAACAATTTTGAATTTTTCATGATTTATTATGTATTTTTTTAGAAACAAGACCAATTTGTCTAGTGACGGTTTTTCATTTTTTTAAAATAAGCTTTACTTTTTCGAAATCATACGGACAATTCCAGAAAGTGTGATTTTTACTTTTCTTTTCCCAAGTTGCGTATATATTGGAGAATATCTTTAGTTAGAAATCAAATGAAAAAGTTAAAAACCGGCGTAGAGAAGACCGTTGCCATATCGTAGGAAAGTTAACCTTACCTTTTACCTTCGTATTTTTGGGTTATCTTGTCTGAAAATTTGCCAAATTTTGCGAAAATTGAACATTGAGAAAATCCGTGTTTTAGTAAAAAGTTACTTTCACGCCATTTCAAGCTGTCTCTTTCTCAATAACTTATCTTTGAACTTCAAAATTGAGTATGTTGTTGCAGGTGTGAAAATACCTCTTTATGCACTTATTGGATCAAACATATTTTGTCTCGACCTCCAGAAATTAGAGAAATCAATGTCTTCTGGTCCTTGAAAATTATGCGCTTTGTTTTACATTTTCAAATATTATTTTTTTTTCGTTTTCCAAGATGCTTTTGTGCGCAAAAGTACATTAAAACCTCGCTTCTTCTTTACGCAGCAAATTCACCGCGCGACGCGATGGCTTCTTGCGCTGACGGCTTGAAAGGTCTTACAATTCCCGCCGTTTAGAAGACCAAGCAGTTTTTTGTGTACTTTAAATGGCCAATAGCTGTTTTAAATGGCAAAAAATACAGCTCAGGATAGTCTGCAGTGGATAACCTTGTTGGTAACTATCGAACAACCGTTTGACTGTTTAAAAATGTGCACAAATCAAGAAATTCGTGTAAAAACAAAAGCCCAGGGTTGACACTGCCCTTAACTTCAGGGTGTGGGCAAGCCACTGATCACAAACTGTGAAAATGCTGAAAAAGTCTAAAATTCAAACAATTTTCAAATACCTTTACACAGGGATTGATTTGGATTAAAAAAAAATCCAAATCAGATTATAATCTACGACCTTTACAGTGCTGCTCAGTCAGATTGGACAGTGTCGGAGCTTGACCTCTTGTTCTTTAACACACCATGTTATCCAATCCCGAAGGATCATTCTGAACATGTGAGGAATGCCCTCGTCCTGCTGAATGGAATGGAGGCATTTGCAGGATGCACAGTATTACACAAACCTGGGGGGAAACAATTGGGCAAAGTTTCCATCCCTGCCCCAACCTCCGTGGCAAACCGGCCACTGTTCCTAAGGACTCTGGGATCTTTGCATATGAGCATCTCTCTCCATAGTGTCTGTGGAACATTCACTAATATAGTTAAATTCTGTGCAAGCAACTTTGCACAGCTCCAATATGTAAATAAGCGTAGGATCACATCAATGATGTTTCGGCTTCCTTCACTTGGGGTACTTTAACACTTTTTGATACCAACTCACTCGTATATAAAACTTTTTATGGCACAAAAAAGTAGTTAATTTAGCCATATTTGCTATGGATCAGATTTTTCAATGCACTTGAAATGAGAGTTACACTAACACAAACGACACAGAACCATTTAAGACCATTGGTCAGGTTTTTTTTTATTTCAATCCTTTCAATTACAGTTATTCACCATGGAAATATCCCCATTCATTCCTAAACGCTGGTAGAGTCATTACATGGTAGTAATTACTATATACACCTTGTTTCCAATTGGACACCAAAAGATAAACATCATTTTGATTTTTACAATTTTACAAACCATTTAAGTACGTCCCCTTTTAAAAATTACAGTAAGTTGATCACTTGATTTTCACCGATGAAGCATATTCAGTATAGTAGCAAGACAGAACAAGTAATCATCATGCGATATAAGGTCGTCAGTGTAATAGCTGCCATTTGTTCAGAATTTTCTGTCAAACATATAACTGCCGCGTCTTTTGTCATGGGTCTTGAAATTATCAAAGCGCCACTGGGGCTCAAGACCCTGACCGCTTGACTCCAGGTGTCGGTTGCCAGTCGTTAATAAAGATAATTTAGTTACCTAATACGGGCAGCACACAGATGGCCACATTACAGATATTGCACTTACGGCCTTCTTGCATTCACTTGCGTATGTTTGTTTTCCATGACTACCTGTGCCCAATACAATTTATTTATAGCTTTTTGTCAGTAAGTGCTCATTTTTTTTTTCTCTGAAATGAAATTGGTGCACAAAATACCCCACAAGTGGCCTAAAATGCTGGCCCCCTCCCGTACAGTTTTCATCTGGAACGGCTAACAACCTTTCTTAAACTAGGGTACAGGATATTAAAGGTCCCTGGCCTGATCGCTAATGCATCGTCCCAGAAAACCCAGATTTCACCGCAAAGTTGTACCAATTTTGGTGCCAGAAGCAGCTACTATTTCTCTCACTTACCTTGCCAAAATCTTAGAGCTAAATGTTTGGTTTGGATGTGGGTTAAGCAAAGTGTGCCCCATTTTGGTTGACCATCTTAACTTTTTTCACTTGACCTCAGATGACCTTTGAAAGTGACCCTTGACCTTAATGAGGTTTCCCAGGTTGCATGTAATGGCATAACATTTGGTTGCCCTTGGTTCATCAACTGTTCAATTAAGCTAATATGATTTTTCAGCCATTTATTAACTTTGTTTTATAGCTTTCCCAAGGGGCAATCTAGGACCCACCAAAAACGTTCTGGAGTAATTGGACTTTCATTTGATGAGGCCCTTTTGATGTTTTCAAGCCATTTTACAACTTGATCTATATGACCTTTGACCATGGTATGTGACCTTTGACTCAATACCACTGAGAGATCCCAGGGGCATCTATGACCTATGTCCTGTACAATTGGACTTTTCCTGCACTGCTCGAATGAGAAACTTTCTTCTCCAAAACTTTACCTTTGAAAACTCAGACGGCCTCCCACGGCCACACAGGCGGACGGTCAAACAGAATTCAGGATGGTAAAGCCTCCTTCAAAATCTTGCTTGTTGAATAAAAATAAATCTAATAACTGGTGACGGCTGATAAAGGACATTAATCGGGTATTCTGTGATCCTGAATACAGGCTGTTAAATCAAGCAGCTCCTGTTACCTCCTGTATGTTTGACTTAGTCCTTGCACTCCTCCTCCTTAAAATTGGCTACAAAGGCCAAACTTGTACAGCAGTTGAGTTTTTGAGCATGCTGACAGTTTTCAATTTTGTGCCAAAAGAACTTCATCTAATCAGCTGTATGAATGATCAGGATTTTACAGATATTTTTAAAGTCGTAATGAAATCAGTAAGAATTGTAATATTTTGCTGTGGCACCTTTCCTTAGGTTAAGCATCCGACTGTACTACAGTAAGCCAGCTTAAGTCTGACTCAGAGATTTCAAATAGATTTTTTGTGTAATAATGAAAAACTAGTCAACTTGACTAAAGATAGCAACCTAAAATGCACAATTCCAAATTTGAAATGACTCGGATTTTTCGTTTTGATGCGTAAGCATTTATGCGTAGTATTAATTACGTCCCATAGATAACTGTGTAAACAAAAATTCCCGGATCCGGAATTTTAAAACAAAGTTGTGATTTTTCTATATAGGACTTCATTTAACTTCAATTTCACAACACAGTGATTAAGTATATGGACAAGCAATTAGTACAGCAAAAAACACGATTTTTTTGGAAATTGAGGGCGCCCTCCTCCGGAAATCTCTGAGGCGGCCTTTCACTCAAGTGTTGTAGGCCTGCTCAAATCGTATAGCAACTACGAACATGTTATAGCAGCTTGTTTTAGAAGACATTTTGAAAAATCTGCAAAAAAAAAAAAAATCCGTGGCCCGATCTATGCGACGATTAAACTTTTGCATAAAAACACATGTCTGATGATGTTCTTGGATGATATAAAAGGATCATTTTAATTCGCGGGGCCCCTGGCGAAATCAATGAGAAAGTGCAATTTTCCGTGCCGTAAGTTTTAGCTGTATTGGGCTTGGGCGGTTAAACATTCCAAAGAGTCCACCAGTGGCTCGCCGATTCACGATGGATTGTCCGGACCTATAGCCTTTTATCACTCCCAATCTATGGGTTGACCATGTTCATTGACCATGTGATCAACATAGGTTCAACCCAGCGGGTGTTTTGGAGTCAATCCCACAATTCCCCAGTTATGTGAAATTTCACATTTTTTTTTTTTTTTTTTTTTAACAAAATTCAAATTCTTAACACATAACCCTGACGTTAATGCCTCATTTTTAGCTCTCAACGCATTAGTTACTTAGGGAAATTTTTGCATGAGATGCTAATGTCTTGTGGTTCTTTAAAATTTTGGAAACATTTTTATCCCTAATTACTGACATGTTTTAGTACAGTGTAGGTATAGGCCATTGCAGTTATCATGGGATTGATTCGACACACCCTCTGGGTTAAAACCATAGGTTGAACTGTGCGTTGCTATGCCTAAAACCATGGTTTGACCCTGGTCAAAGCTTTGCAGTTAAGTGCAGTTGGGCCATGGTCAAGCACAGTTCTACTTGGACTTATCGTGAATGTACAAGTCTTCATGGACTTGCTCCAGAATATCTCGCTGAAAATGATCAGGAATAACAAAATGTTGCAACCTTCGCTCATCTTCAAAACAAAATCTTGCTCTACCACAGTGATTAGACAAAAATAGTATGGTCATCTCAACTAGTAGTTTGAGTATGGCCTATCACTGAATGAATGTTGCTGCCTCAGTGATTGCTATATCAGAAATTGAAAAAAAAAATCATTAAAAAATCAGATTTTTGCAGATCTGTAACAAGTAGAGGGGGCTATCCTAACATACCCTGCAAGTGCTAAAAGACACAACCCGTAAATAAAAGAAAATCGGATATTGTAGTCATTAATGTCCGTTCGGACACTTAATCCAACACGTAATTCAATGGAGTTTCATATCGTTGGACACTGCGTTTCTTCCTCTTCTGTTATTTTTTTAGTAGCAAAAAGGTAACTCATGATAATTGCAAACTTGTCTCACTTTTAAGCTATCCTTGCAAATTTCAATATTTGAATCGTTGGTGAACACTGAAGGTCGTTAAAAGCTGATCAGAGATTTTGAAATTATTGTGTGTATTAAGGACGACTCAGATTTCCAGAGGATGTAGTAGTTGTAGTAAAAACCAAAAAAGTTTTTTTAAATCGATTGTCCCGTGAACGGGTAGCGCCAGTTCCTCACACTCGCAGCAAACGCCCTTAATCCCTTCCTTTCCACTTCACCCGATTCAATGCATCTCCCCCTCAAACCAAACCTCTTACTCCCCTCCTCATATTGCTTCTTTCCCTAGTCTTCTTTGGATGTCCTCTCCTCAAACCTCCCCAACTCAAACTCAAAAGCCCTTCTTTTTTTAAACATGCCATCATCCTTCCTCAGCCGTGCCCGTACCAAGTACACCTATTCGCCGTCGCAAACGTCATAGCTCTTCCAAACCCAACATCGCATCAAGTCCTCATCCTGTCCATCAAACTTCACACCACAACAATCACTCTTATCATTGCTCCCTCTGTCCATCTCAGATCCCACTCATTTTTGCTCAGACACCATGTCTCACTCCCAGACAGCATCACTGATCTCACGCAGCTAATATTTGACACACCAGTTCCTTTCATTTCCAAAGGATATATTTTGCCTTGCAAACAACTCCCCACATTCTCTGAACTTCACCCATCTATACCTCACTCTAGCTGTCACGGCACCTCGCATCCCCCGCCCCCAACTAACCATGCCCCCAAGTATTGTATAAACTCCTTCACTGTTCCCACCTCATCACACAAATTTTCCTCCTGATCCACCATCACTCCAGCACCCTTATCGCATCTTCCACACATTAAAATCTCTTGCCAAACTTGGGGTCACTGTCTCATCTTTGTGCATTATCGTGGAGCCATTTCCCGCATTTCTCACACAAACACTGCTGGAATTTGCTTTACTCTTTCCCACAAACAGCCATTATGGGTTACAGCTCATTTTGCACATTAAGGCCGTGCTGAACTGCATACATCACTATGCAGTTTACACCTTAAGGCGTGTGTGAACCTTGAGTTCCGAGTAGTATCTATTTTGGTTTGTAACTTTGCAATATTTAATTATTGTTGTAAAAGTATACCATTTTCTAGAAAGAAAAATTGGACGATGAACCCGATGATGGCATTAGATTAATGTAAAAAATTTCCGTATTTTGAGAAACAAATACCTAAAAAAAACACGATGTTGCCCCAAAATTTTCAGACAGCATAACAAAACACATTTTGAATTTTGCATGATGTCTTATGGTTTTTTAGAAACAAGACAAATTGGTCTAGGGACGCGTTTTTTTCATTTTTTTTAAAATAGGCTTACTTTTCGAAATATAAGGAAAAAATGTCAAGAAAGTGTGATTTTTACTTTTCTTTTCCAAAATTTGCGTATATATGGAGAATATCTTTAGTTAGAAATCCGAAAAAATGAAAAATTGAGGAAAACCGTCCGTTAGAGAAAAGACGATTGCTATCGTAGGAAAGGGAAGTTAAAACCTTACCTTTTACTTCGGGTATTTTTGAAGTTATCTGTTGAAAAGTGGCCAAATTTTGCGAAAAATTAAAAAAACTAATGGAAATCCGTGTTTTAGTAAAAAAGTGACTTGTCACGCCATGTAAGCTGTCTCTTTCTCAATAACTTTATCTTTGCAAAAACTTCAAAATTGAGATGTTTGTGCAGGTTATGAAAATACATCTTTCTGCACTATTGAATCAAACATATTTTGCTCTAACTCCAGAGAAATTAGAAGAAATCGAAATGTCATCTGGTCTAAAGTGCGCTTGTTGACATTTTCAAATTATTATTTTTCGTGTTCCAAGATGCGTTTGCGGCAAAGTACATTAAAACACCGCACGCTTAATTACGCAGCAAAAATCACCGCGCGACGCGATGGTGTGCGTCTTGCGCCTTGGACGGCGTGAAATGTGGCTTAAAAATTCCGCGTTAGACCAAGCAGTTTTTGTTTGACTTTAAATGGTCAATAGCTGTTTTTTTAAATCGGCCAAAAAAATACAGCTCAGGATGGTCTGCATTGGATAACTTTGTTGGTAACTATAGAACACCGTTGAATGTTTAAAAGGGGCAAAAATCAGAAATTAGTGTTAAAAACAAAAGCACCAGGGTTTACACTGCCCTTAACTCAGGTTGTGGAACCACTGATCAAAACTGTGAATGAAAATGCTGATAAGTCTAAAATTCAAAACAATTTACCATACTTAACACAGGGATGATTTGGATGAAAAAAATCCAAAATCAGATATAATCTGAGACTTTACAGTGCTGCTCACTTCAGATTGGACGTGTAGAGAGGTTGCCTCTGGTTCTTGAAACCCACCAGGTAATCCAATCATGAAGGAATCATTCTGAACAAGTGTGAGGAATTGAACTTCTCATGGACATGAATGTAGGCATTTGCAGGATGCAAGTATTACACAAAAACTGGGGGGAAAACAATTTGGGCAAAATTTCCTCCTGCCCCACCATCCGGGGTGGCACCGCCACTGGTCTTAAGGACTCATGGGCTATTTGAATATGACATCTCTCCAATAGTGGTCTGTGGACAGTCAATATAGTGTAAGAGTAATGTGAAACTTTGCACAGCCCTATGTAAAAATAAGTCTTAAGGATCAATCAAAATGAGGTTTTGGCTCCTTCACTTTGCGGGATAATTAATTTAAAAAACTTTTTGATACCAAACCCGTAATAAAAACTTTTTATGGCACAAAAAAGTATTTAATTTAGCTATTTGCTTGTGATCAGATTTTTTTTAAATGCCTGAATGAGGTGTGACACTAACATCAAAACAGACACAGAACCATTTTTTTTCATTACCATTTGCAGGTTTTTTTTTATTTTCATCATTTCAATTACATTTCACCATGAGAATATAAACATCATTCTACGCCTGTAGATTCATCATGGTTCGTAAGTACTTATACAAACTTGTGGTACAATTGGACAACCAAAAATATATAAAATCCATGTTGTTTACAATTTTACAACCATTCCATTTAGTACGTCCCCTTTTTAAAAAAATTACAGTAGTTTGATCACTTGATTTTAACACCGATGAAGCATATTCAGTATATCTTCAAAGGACCAGACAAATGTAGAATTCAGGAGGAATATAACGTAAGGTCGCAAGTGTAATAGCTGCATTTGTCAGAACATTTCTGTCAAACATATAAATATCGAAGTTCTTTGGTCAGTGGGTCTTGACAAATTTCAAGCGCGCCCACTGGCTCAAAAGACCCTTGGACCGCTCTTGATTCCAGGGTGTGTTGGCCAAGTATTACTAAAGAAATAAATTTAGTTTATCCTAATACGGGCCCAGCAACAGATGTATCACATGCAGCTATTGCACTTCTGGCCCTCTTGCATTCACTGACGTATGTTTGTTTTCCATGACTAACCTGTGCCAAATACAATTTATTTATAGCTTTTTGTCAGTAAGTGCTCATTTTTTTTTATCGGAAATGTAAATTGTGCACCACAAAAACACCCACATTCTACATGCTTGCCCCTCCAGTACAGTTCATCTGGAAGGCAACAAACCATTCTTAAACAATATTTATCAGGATATTAAAGGTCCAGGGCCCGATCGACTAATAGTCGTCCCCAGACGAAACCCAGATTTTACCGCAATGAGATAACAATTTTGGGGCCAGAACAGCAGTAAGCTACTATTTCTCTCACTTACTTGCAAAATCTTTGAGCTAAATGTTTGGTTTTGGATGAGGAAGCAAAAGTGTGCCCCCATTTTGGTTGACCAATATAACTTTTATTCACTTGACCTCAGATGACTTTGAAAGTGACCCTGACATGATAAAAGGTTCCCAGGTTGATTATGGCATTAAATTGTTGCACTTGGTCATCAACTTTTCAGAAGTAAGCTTAATTTGATAGTTTCAGCCCATTTTTATAACTTGTTTCTAGGCTTCCCAAGGGGCATCTATTGACCCAAGTTCTGTGTAATTGGACTTTTCTTGAATGAGGCCTTTTGATGTTTTCAGCCCATCTTAAACTTATTAATGACCTTTTGACCCATGGTATGTGACCGTTTGACCCAATACCATTGAGAGATCCAAGGGGCATATATGACCCAATTTCTAGCGATTGGATTTACTGCTCGAATGAGAAACTTTTCCAAAACTTTAACTTTGAAAACACGTCAGACGCCCCACGGCCACACAGGCGGGACGGTCAGACAGGGAATTCAGGACATGGTTTAGCAGCCTCCTGCAAATCCTGCTGAGAGGGGGACACAAAAATAAATGCTAATAACTGGTGAAGGCTGAACAGGACATAATCGTGTAATTCCTGGATCCTGAATACAGGCATGATTAAATCAGCAGCTCTTGACTTACTCCTGGATTTTGAACTTAGTTCCGTGCACTCGTCCATCCGTAAAATTGGGCCATACAAAGGGCCAAACTGTACAGCAGTGATTTTGAGCATGCTGACAGTTTTCAATTTGTGCCAAAAGAACTTCATCAGCTGTATGAATGATCATGATTTTACAGATCATTTTTAAAGTCGTAAATGAAATCAGTAGAATTGTAATATTTTGCTGTGCAACTTTCATTAGGTTAAGCATCCGACTGTACTACAGTAAGCAAGCTTAAAGTCTGACTCAGAGATTGATTTCGAAATATTATTTTTTTGTGTAATAATGAAAAATCGTCAACTTGAACTAAAGATAGTACCCTAAAATGCACAATTCCGAAATTTGAGATGAATCGGATTTTTCGTTTTGATGCAGTAAACATTTATGCGTAGTATTACGTCCCAAGGATACTGTGTATAACCAAAATTCCGGATCCGGAATTTTAAAACAAAGTTGTGATTTTCTATATGAAGGAATTCGATTTAAGCTTAGCAATTTCACACAGTGATTAGTATATTGACATCATAGTCATGCAAAAAACACGATTTTTTGGAAATTGAGGGCGCCCTCCTCCGGAAATCTCTGAGTCGGCCTTTAATCAAGTGTGTAGGCCCTGCTCCATGGTTCACTACAGTTAAATGCTTAGGCAACAATAACATCACACAGTAAAATTCTAAAGTGCCATCGGCTTTCATTCACTTATTCTTAACTTATGATTTACAAAGGGTAAATCTCCCTCGGCTAACAAAATTCTCTGCATGCCTGTGTTTACTGCTGATGATATGGTTATTTGCTTAAGTAGGATTTTTCTTTTAATATAACTATTATTGTCATGAATTTGTTGACCCCAAATTACACAAAATTCTAGAAAATTAAAAATGTATATTAAAGAATACAAAGAATCTTTGCTCATAAGAAGTGTTAATCATTTGCAGAAGTAAGCAGAAGTAGAATAATTTTAGTAAGACTGACGGAAGAGTTCCCTATGTACCCCTCTTCAAGTTCTACATGTAACAAATTCTTTTGTTGTTAGGGTATTTGTTAGTGTGAGGCCATCATATATAAAAAAAGAATTTGTTCCTGTACAATTTTAAAGGGCAGGTACATAATATGGAATTCTTTTCCAGACTGACTGCTGTTAATGAACTACATATGAACTACACTTCTACAGCCAGAAGATAGAGGATCATACCAGTCCATACTCCCATTTCTTTAACTCTGTGCAGTAACGTCAGTGCCAAGATTGGGTGATCGCACCAGTAAACCACATACACTGACCATAAACGATGGCACTTTTACTGCACACACACAGATGACATCTTGACGCGTGCATTAAAGCTACATCAAGGTGAATGCCATCACTGCACAGAGGTTAGAGAAATGTATAACACCGACATATCCCGACCTGGCTTTTTGAGGGGTACCACAGGGCGGGAAAAGGACTCCAATAGCCAAAAATAGGCTGATTTTGCAGTTTACCATGAAGCCCCGGGGGGCGCGCCCACGAAAGCACCCCAAGATACGTCAATGTATAATACTGCTACTAATGGAGTGTGGACACCAGAATATACCATAAACATGTGAATGTAGATGATTAGATTTAATATTATTTTCCATACTACGACATTGCACCTTCATATTTAAGCAATAAGGCAATTTTTTAAGAACACCACAATTTTCAATTTTTAAAAAGATTTTGCAGTTGTGTTGGTAATAAACTAATGAACTACACCTGTAACGTTAATGCTCAAAATTGTGTGTATTTGTAATAAAAGAAACAATTTGTAATAAGGCCTGATCTAATTATACGGGCAAACACTGGAATGCGAAAAACTCCTGGCCGTCCAGTACAAAATAAGCATCATATGACCAAAAGACCAACTTGACCTGAAGAACAGCCAATGGATAAGCGTAGACATGTTACATGATGCTATTTGATACAGAAGAGACCTTTCAGAAGTTGAGTGAATTAGAATCGGGATCCCCAATTCTAACATTATTCCAATAACAGAATTTATTCTTTGGTGACAACTAGCAAAGTTTGAGTTCCAAGTAAAGTTACTCGCAAATTTACCAACTTAAAGACACTATCAGTGATCCACCCGACAAGAGTCAAAATATCTTAAAAAAATATGCGGAAAGGCTTGCAAGTGAAGAATTAAGTCTGTAGAAATGTCACGAGGTTTTTTTACCAGCGAAAAAATGGATAGAAAAGGAAGAAAACAGCAGTGTCCAAGATAAGGAATCTCCCTTGAATACGGTTGTAGTAAGTGTCCGTTCGGGACAGGGGGGAGCGGAGGTAGGCAGGAGTTAAGGGTGTTTAATTACTAAAATATCCAATTTTGTCCTTATTAGGTTGCTTTTGGTCCTATAACTTGTGTATTATGGTAGATGACCTAAACCCATACAAACATGCAAAATCGATTTTTGATGATTTTTTTGGCAAAGCAAATCACTGATAGTGCCTTTGGACTGTTTTTGTTTAAAGGGATGGCCCATTTAAGTTATGAATTTTTCATCTTGATAGAATGGACTTCACCCCAAAAACTCCATCTGTAAATTTTCGCTGGTGTGACGATATTTGCAAATCCTTGTTGATGTGAGACCTAAAAACGTGATTTGGGGGTAAGCCCCTAGAGTGCTGTGTAAAATAAAATTATATGGTCGAACCAAAATGGGGCAAATTTTTCGCTCATAACTTACAAACTAACATCCTTTAGCCCTAAAATTTCACAGGGTAAATGAGAAAAAATAGTCTTCTTCTTATATCAAAATTTTACCACTTCCCGGTAAATTTTGGGGTCCCTGGGACAAGGCTATTAGCGATCGGGCCATTACCTTTAAACTGCCAAAATCACATTTTTTTTTAAAAAATGGGGCAGCGTCTTCAAAATACATGTACTGACCTTTTAAGGCAATAGGATACATTCAACTTTCTTGTTCAGAGGCACATAGAAACAACAGCACATAACAGTGTGCCTATCCTCTTCTCAGAAGAGTATTTACTGTGCACAAAATTTCACTAATAGTGTAACGAAAACAAAAAAGAACACACACCTTAAACTGTTAATAACCCCCAATTCACACACAAAACATTTGCTCTGCTAAAGCAGTATACTTCAGTAAAATGATACAATGCTTGCCTGCATTTTCACCAAAATTACAAGACCAGGCTAGACCAATACATTGTTATAAACTATTCAACACAATTTGCAGGATTCACAAAATGGAGCACGCCAACATTGCCCGTAGATCAAAATTTTTTACCTTGTGTCGACTTGACTTCCACCAACAACAACAACAACAGTTTTACATTTATCCCAGGCTGAGTAAAGAATTTTACATCAGAACCATATAAGGGATTTGCACCTCTAAGCATTTGTGTGCAAGTGTTGCTATTTAAACTATGATTTCACAAGTTTGCATGTTGATAAAGTGGGACTTGTTAACCAGTTCCACTTGTTGCAAGTTGTGGATTGTTAACTACATCTCCGCATCTTTTTGGTTTATTGCGTTTACTCATAACCTGTAGTCCCAAATGTAACGTTGTCTTGATAAGAGCACAAACATTATCCAGGAAGGACAAGATTTTGGATTTAAAAGCTGTGACAATTACTGATGATGGTTCCAGAATGGCACCAGAACACCAATGGCGACCAAGACTTAAAAGGCCGAACAGAGATTTTTGAAATATAATTTTTGGGTGTGTGGTTTATTAAAAAATAGTCAAACAAGAACTAAAGATATATTCCCTAAAACGCTCAATTCCAAAGTTTGAGAGAATCAGATTTGTTCGGTTCCATGCCAGTAAACTTTGTTTGTAGTACGACAGTGCCATAGGATACCGGGTATTATAACAAAATTCCGGATCGGAATTTTTAACAAAGTGCGAGTTTCTACATGAAGGACTTTGATTGCGCTTAGCTCTTTCACCGTGTTACATTAGTATATGGACAGCATTATGTATTTGCAAAAAAAACAGATTTGTTTGGAAAATTGAGGGTGCCTCCTGGAAATCTGAGTCAGCCTTTGAAGTAGCATCGATTTTGCCAACATGCTACATCCAATACACCACTTTCCTCTCACAAACAATAAATTATTCAATGACCAAAGAGAAATCCTGTGTTACATAGTTATTAGTATTAAGAGCAAACCTCAAATAAGTACATATTTCACTATGAAGCATGTACCCTATTTTCCACTTATTTTCTTTGCCTCAGAAGATGTATTCAGAAAACACTCACAATAGGCAACAGTGTGCACATCCCCTAAGGAGACACATTATTTTAAATCTGTGAAAATGTCAAAAAATCAAGCTGTTTACAGAAACTTCACTGTACGAAATCAACCACTTAAAAGTAGACACCAACAAGATGATTTCCCCACATTTAGACAAGTGGTGAAAATTGAACAACAAAATGGCTGTACCATGGAGCGTGCCTGACATACCAGTTATGGGTGGTGAAATTATACATCCACACATTAAACAAAAAAGTGCCACTTTGGGACATTTGTATGAAATTATTTATACAAGTTGCTGATATGTATTTGTGTTATCATCCTGGTTTGGGGTTGGGTGGATACCACCAACACAACCAATGGGAGATACAACAAAATCTACACCCCTGTAGATGTGTATCTAAAAAAACCCAGAGGGTTTCTCTATGAGGAGACTGAGTTCCCCATTTTGGTAATATCTCCGTCCCACAATATCATGTAAGCCCACCTTTTTTCTTAGTGATGTAGGGGATAGCGTAGGATAGAGCACTCACATGGCCTTTTAAAAAAAAGCTCTAATACTTAGGTTTGAGGTTAGAGTGTCCACGAAAGGATATGAAGTGTCTGGGTCAAGAGGACCAGCCAGAGGACATGTCCCCGACCTTAATGTTCTGTTGGTACACTATGGTGCATTTTGTCTAAAAGCTGTTGTTTTGAGGGTTTTGTGAGCAAATGAAATAGAACATGTTGTTGAGGGTGATGTTGGCCTTCGTCCTTACCCCCGCAGTCGTCAAAATTTTAGAATTCGATGCTAAACAACATTTGGGAAATTTGGTAATTCAGGAATCTGAGGCCCCCAATAAAATCCTGGCTATGCCCCTCCTGGGTTCATCTGGTGTATGCTTTAAACCGACAAATCCTGCCAAAAGTTACTGGAACACTTTCTTGAGTCAATCAATATGAGACTTTTTACGATGGTGAAAAGTTGTGCCGCAAGACGACTGAGAAGAAAACAAGGACGTTAATTACCTTCCCCTCTTTCCACATGACAATGTTGGAACACATTCTAAAAACATGCTGAAACACTGACGTCGGTACAAACAATTGTAGGGGATGGGAGAGCGCAGTTTTCACACTTGAATACACTTAAGTGTTCCAAGCTTCTTTTGGCCAAGGATTGTAGTTATCTCGTGAAGCTCTGTTATTAAAGTAAGGAACATAACCTGGGTTAACTTGTGTCGTAAGGCTAGGTATATAGTACCTATGCAAGGTTTGTGGTGGCACCCTAGTCTATGGCAAAATAAGAAACCTGTCCTGGGTATCTTGTGTCTATGGGCTATACTTTGTCTTGCCTGAAGTATGAAGTGACAACGCGCGTGTTGTATGTCCATGTGCCGCCTTTCAGTTGTAATGCGCTTGTGCTTTGCTAAGCATGTGCTGAAAGTCGGTACAATTTAGAAATCCGACGTCGAATTGTTACTTCGAGCTGGAAGAGTATAGGTATCTAGTACCTATGCAAGACTTGTGGTGGCCCAGTCTGGACAAATTAACAACTTGTTCTCTGGGTTATTGTGTGGTATGGCTAGGTATCTAGTACCTATATGATGCTTGCTGGTGTTGTGGGTGTGAAGGTAGAGCTTGATCCTGGGGTGTTGATTACTGGAGTAATAGACCTTGTAAAACAGAAAAGGAATGAAGACAAATTGATGAGTCTATGGTTAACAGGTTAAGATAATGCATGAGTGGAGTGCATTCACAAATTGAATACATTAATTTTTTTGGGACCGCCAATGGATGTGTTAAGTACCTCATTAAAGATCCTGTAATATGATGGGTTTAAAAGTAGGGACCATTAAATTTACTACTCATTCATAAACTCAGGTCTGCAGGGCATTGCATTCACTATTGCAAGGCATAGCAATTGCCATGCCCTGAATTCAACAATTATAGTCTCTTCTGCACGACTCGGTACTACCATTACACACACTATACATGTAAAAGTGTAGTGCCATGGCTGTAGCAGAGATGATTATCAATAACCATCGCAGACGACCTCTCTTCACCCAGGCCCAGTCAGTGCTAATTGTTGAAATGTAAACAGTGCGTAAACAAACCGGTCAATTTGGATGAATTATGGCTGAATTACAGCCAAGATATGCCTGAGGAATGACTGTTTGACATAATACTAGAGGCAGCCGTTAGCAAGAACACAAAAACAGGTCAACTATGCTACAAAAATCTTAAAGAAATATCTCCACGCTGCATCTGTAAATGGAGATATCAATGATGTGCTCAAGCTGTCGAATTTGGAACACGATGGATTATTGACCAAATTCTATGCATCTGCTCGTCAGGTAAATGTAGCTAAATAGTTTGTTGTTATAATATCATAAAAAGGCCTAGTATAATGGGAAAGAATTTAGTATTGTGCCACCACCCTGTGAATTCGGCAGCCTCAATGGAATAAACTGCATGTTGAATGATGCTGTGTGGCAGAAGAATACTACTGAATTCATACCGTATAGAGTGATAACCTAGGCCTATTATGAGGTGTGCTTTAACAAATTAGATGACAGAGATCTTTTAATTCGGTATATAAAACAAATATTGACTGCTTTTTTTCGGGGCATGTTAAAAATTATAGGCCCTCGGTGATCTCAAAACCCATACTATGCCCCTCAGCTTCGCTTCGGGGGATAGTATGGTTTTTGAGATCACCTTGGGCCTATAATTTTTACCATGCCCCTCAAAGCAGTCAATATTTGTATACTATGTCCCTCGTCAACCAAAAAGGTCAACCTAAAAGTTAAACCTGATAGGTTAAGGTGGCCCATGCATTATATTCTATGAATATAGCGAGCATGAAAGCCAAGAACTGCAAAATTCTAGTTATGTCTATAATGGATTGCCATAAAGAAAACCTTTTACCCCAAACTACTCAAAATCATATTGGGCATACAGACTTCCTCCCCTGTACTAAGGAGGAGAAGGTATTAGTATTTAACGACACATCAACACTATCGTGTCATCGTGTCAGGGAAGAAAGCCCCGTTTTAGAAGCATGAGGAAACCAGAGTACCTGGAGAAAACCTGTGAGGCCAAGTATGGACTGTAAAACAAACGCATATATCTGAAACCGCATGGACACCCGACCGAGGGTCAAACTTGGGCGTACTAATGTACTAGTTGTGTTGCTAGAGTAAATCTCTACATGCAAAAAAAAATAAGGACAGTGGTCCCAAATAGGTCATCCGATATATGTGGTCAAAGAATAAGTGTACAGCAATATAATGACCCCAAGTGACTCCTGAATGATTTTTGACTCAACATATAAGTATACCAAGTATGAACTTCATCCACCACTGCACTAAAAAAGCTAGACAACATTTTAACCAAGTATTCAGCCACATGCACAAGATATAATGACCCTAAGTGAGCCCTGAATGACATTTTACCTCCTCATCTGCTATCCCATATAAGACCCCTGGTCTCAATGTAAAAGTTTGAACTTGATCCATCACTGCACTAAAAAAGCTAGACAACATTTTAACCAAAAGTGTATATCCCATATAATGACCCAAAGTTACCCATGAATGACCTTTGATCTCCTCATCTGTTACCCCACATAAGACCCCTTGTCTCAATGTATTTTACCACACATGGAATGGATCCATTACTGCACTAAAAAGCTACACAACGTTTTAACCAAAAGTGTATACCAAAAGTTTCACACACAAACAGAAACAAACAGACACACAAATCATGCTGCCATAAGGTCCTTCCGATTTCAACATGAAACTAACCTAAAAACGACCTCTTAAATGAGAGCGCCCTCACAATGCCTAGTATGCCTTACCCCATGTTGCTGTGGCTGCTGTTGTTGTGGCTGGCTGGGCTTTTTGTGTTGCTGATAGATAGGGGAATCAGGCTTTCTTCTTTGTGGATATGTTGATAATAGGCTAGGCTGTAGGAAGGACAAAAATAAAAGTTTTTTGTTGTTGAGCATCCCAATTATCATCATTGTCTTTATTTCCATTAAATATACACAAATATAAATGGCAAACATAATGCACACACACACACACAAAAGGCCAATGAGGCCAGTTGTGACTACCCCCTAAAACAAGAATCATTTCACAGAGCATAAACTATCGCACAAGATATGCACAAAGTCATGTCCTTTATTTAATGATATCTATAATTTTATCTTGTAACACGGACAGGCTGTCTTTAACGCATCATTGAAACGTGTGTTAATGTGTGCACAACCTAGTGTGTATGTGTTAGTAAAACACAGATTTCATTAAATAAGGGACAACTACACCTTAGGGACCCAAATTCAATGGGGGTTCAGCTGTTTTGAAAAGCTAATAAATTTTTTAAAAATAATTAGCATAAATACTTAAAGACCTAAAATTGGGGGTGCTTTTAGGGTAAAGGTTTTTTTGACAGTCTTTACTTGAGCTCTTTTCTTTGACAACTTCAGCATTGATCCTTGACAAATTCCCACAAGATTTCTGACTCCAATTGCGACTGCAAATGAACTAAGCAGGGGCGGATCGGATTTGAAAAAAATCGTCAAAATTAAGGGGGTGACAGGTGAAAATTGTCCAAAATGGGCTGATTTGCAAGATTTTGCAGAATTACCGGGAGGCGCGCGCCCCCTCCCTGGTCCGCGCCTGCTAAGGTATGAGAAATATGAGATTTCTCAGCTAGGATTGTAAGTGAACTAGGTTTTGAAGAATATGAGATATTGTACCTTGATTTGATTGTAAGTGTACTAGGTTAAAGGCTGACTCAGAGTTTTCCCGATGAGGGCGTGCTTATTTTTCAAACAAATCATGTTTTTTGCATATGCATAATGCTTGTCCATATACAAATCACTGTGTGAAATAAGTAAGCTAAAAACACAGTCCTTCATATAGAAAATCACAACTTTGTTATAAAATTCCGGATCCGGAATTTTCGTTATACACGGTATCCTATGGCACTGTTACACTGCGCATAAATATTTACTGCATGAAAACAAAAAATCCGATTCATCTGTAACTTTCGAATTAAGTATTTTAGTTGACTATCTTTAGTTCTAGATGACTATTTTTGGGCGAGGGTAGCCTACGGGCTACCCGCTCTATTCGCTTGGGTTTTGAAAAAAAAAAAAACCCCCCCCCCCCTACTTTTCAACTAGCAGTTTTGCATAAAATATTCGTGCCGTTTATATCCTCTAAAACCTACATGTATGATAGTTTATGAAATGTTGTGCAATTTTACGTCATATGGATATATGTACTCAATAAGATAGGCCCAGCGAAAACATGAACGTACATTTACAAAAAGATATTGATGTTCAAAAGAGTAGAAATACAAAGCGATCACACTTCCACACCTGCTTACCGTCGTGAGCGATAATGCACTAAAAACACGACGGGGTAACACTAAAATAAAAACATGAATATAGAGGGCGTAACCGGCAACAGGGGAGTGCGGCCAAGAAATCCCAAATTTTAGACATCGCCATTGGCTTAACACGTAAAAACGAAATATTGACGAAAAATTATGAAATTAGTATATGTTGTCAAGGAATATTTTTATTTGTAATTTTTTACAGTGATATGCTGGTTAACAGCGTCTTTAAATCGTTATGAGTGCACCGCATGCAGCAAGTCGTGGGCGATATCAATAAGAAATAAAATTCTTTAAAAAGAAAGGGCGAGTCAAGAGGAAATATCCATGTAATTGGTATGCGAAGGTAATTAGTAAAAAAAGGATGATTGTTTATTGAATACTTAGAGCAACGGTTCAGATGATATAAACCAAATCTATTTCTTTTAGGAAAACAGGGTACATGCTGTGATCACGAAATGCCCATTTAAAGGACCGGAGGAGGATACGATTTCTCTTAAACTTTCCCTGGATCAGTTGTAGATCACTACCGAGAACATGTCGACGGTTATTGGACAAAAAAGTGCCAAAAGAAAACCGCAACTTGTTTTGAACTTGCTCGCTATCGTAATGTCCCTATAGAAAACCAGCTTGACGTTATGTCGGCACGACAGAAAACTACTAAATCATCGATTATTCACTTCAGGTGCGATAATCACTGGTAAGCATTCCAAATATGTAAAAAAAAGGGGTTCGGAAAATTGGGCGCTCTTTCTGGAAATCTCCTCAGTATATTAAGAATGTTTTCCTTGGATGTTATGAATAAAAACGTTTCAAAATCCGTTTCACTAACCAAACGGTTGGACTGATTTAATTGCTTTTATGAAAGGGAGGCCTAGAGGAAACATAAATGGCTGGATTTTGATTGGATAGTCACCTTTATGAGGTTTTTAAATTTTTTGGCTGCCATGCGTAGTATGTTGATTGATCATGACTGATAATACGAACTCATTCTAATATTAAATTTAGACATGTTGAAAAGTGATTACTTATTACAATTATTTACCAGTGATGCAGTGATTGTATGTTGCAAAAGTGATCTGCAGTCAAGTATAGATGTAAAACTATGTAGTCGCCCAAGCTGTCTTGTTTAATGGGTTTTTGCCAAATTGAAAGGAACCTTTGTCTTGGTGTGTGTCTGTGGTGTGTGTGTGATGTGTTGTGTGTGTGTGTGACTTTGAAACCTCCTACTTGTTCTTTGCTCAGGTTAGCGGTCTTTTGCATTTATATGGCATTTTTATGACAAATTGACCTCCAGATGGACTTTTGGATTTTTTGGGTCCCTGAACCTGATAAAACCTCAGGGTGTTGTTTTCTTACCTGTAGGCCAAACATCAGCTCCATAGGTCAATGTGCGTCAAAACGCATAGTCGGACAACAGATATCATTTTTAGTATACTAGTGCATTTCTCCCGTGTGGGACCTGTACTAGATGGTTGAACCATTGATCTCATTTTTAGTAGATAGATAGATTGCAATTGCACACTTCTTATAAAGGTGATATTTGAACGATTCAATTACGTGAATCGACAGTACGATGTCCTGAAGTAACGAATGTAGGTTCTAAGTTGGTAGATGAATTGAATCAATAGTGCATGGCGTGATGAACATTTTTTCAAAAACATTTTGAAACTTTAAGTCGTTGGGTGAAAGAAGGTAAAATTTAAGAAAAGAAAATGAAGTCATTGGGTGACATGTGTTGAAAGTGGGAGCGTTACATTTTGGGAAGGGCTTTATAATATTTAAAACAAAATGATTATTGATCACGCTTGGTATGTGGGCCAAATCCTGCTAAAATACTTTCGTCAGTCGGCATGCAAAATATCGGAATGCTTCTTCCAATTTATGCCTCGGTGAGTCTGCAGTGGTCATCTTGTGGGTGGGTATATAAGTATAGCGTTGATTGTTTTCCCGCATAAGGTTCTATGTTGATTGCGCTACAATTATCTTCCCTTTAAAAAATCGTAAATGTCCCAAGAGGTATATGATAGCCACTATTCAATCTGTGTTAAATATTTTACATTCAGTATTGCCTCGGTTAAGTATGTGCAAAAGTCACATAAGTCAACTTGCCAAAACTCCCACAAAATGTCATTTGTTATCCCTTCCCTACCTTTTACATAGATATTCCCCTTGACTCGCCCTTTCCTTTTTAAAGATTTTGTATTAATGAATGCCCCCAAAAATTATAATTTTCAAAATCTCTGAACTCAGCCTTTAAAGGTGAACGAGAGATTTTGAGGCACCCAAAATGGGTAATATGTAATTTATAAAGATTAGACACTCAATAGATTTCTTACCTTGTATTTGGCTATATTTCAATGTAAAAACATAGGATGAATTCGATTGGATCCTATACGAATTAGTAGAAATTCACAATTTTTGTACCAAAGAAACATTTAAAGTTTTTTATTTTTTTAACTTTCACTTTTTTTTTGGAAAGCTTTACATCAGGCAATAAATCAGTACTTTCGATTTTTTAAGGGACCACCTGATATGTGAAAGCTTATCGTTGCACCTTTAGATTTTTATATTGGATTGCGACTTAGATAAGTGAGCATATCAAAATTCTTAATTGGGAGTGTGATTGTAAGTGAAAGGAGTTGGTAAGCAAAGGGCTGATGGGAGTGCGGTGAATGCCAGAGCTTGAGCGTGACTGGAAGTCATCGTGCGTACTGCTGTGGTAAAAATATACAAAAGCTGATTTATTTTGTATGTAATTCTTAATCTTGCTTTTAAAAATATCTAACTCCTATGATGGTATATTTAAACCTTAACATAATATACCTGAGCCACTTTTTGTAACAAAATCCCAAGGGGGGTGGTTCCCACCCCCCTGTGATTTCGTACTGAAACATCCGATTCCCCGGAAATTTGGTGCCAAAGGGTAGCTTAGATTTTTTTTCCATGGTATCAAATAAGTACCAACTCCCCCATTATGAGTATCAAAACGTCATATGTTGAGGAAGTATGAAAATACTGAAATATAGGGTTGAAAAGTGATATTTCGCAACTTTTAGGCCTTAAAAAACATATGATAGCACGAAAACGCTTCATTTATAAAAAATAGTCATTTCCCATCAAGTGAGCCAAAACCGCAGGATATGGGATATCCTAACATTTTTTGCGAAAAAATTGAATTTTCTCCAGTGTGTGTCTATGGAAATGACCATTGAGCTACACATGCGAACTTTATGACATCATTGTGACGTAATGCGGGGGTGTTAGGCATGTTGGTTCTCATTTTGGTATCAATGGAAAGAGTATGACCATAGCTAGATTGGCACCAAAATCAAGTGCCTAGGATTTTTCTGTGTTGTGCTAGGGCATGTTGGTACTTCTCTAACAAAGGGAGGCCCCCATCCATCACTTTGGGATCCCCTGTATTTACCACATACCCCAGTGGATGTTGTTTTTGGATGAAAAGCAGTGAAACAAATGTCAATGACAATTACATTAAAGAATTTGGCACCAAAAAAGGGGGTTTTAGCAAGCCGGGGGAAAAAAACTGAAGGGGGGGGGTAACCACCCCTCGGTAAATGGGGTTAAAAAACCTTTTAAGCATGATTTGCGACATAAGATTCCCCTCAAGTTGATGCAAGAGGATAAAATGTGATTTATTCTCAGAAATAAGCATGAAGTTAAAAATTAACCATTTGAGTGATATTCAAGGTTAAATAGCTCAAGAATCAGAAGCTTAATTATATATAACCACATTTCAGATACTCTGTATAGTTTAATATTGAATTGTACATAGACAGACTGGTTTCTAGCTTGACACCTACCATGAATTAAAAATAAGAAAAAAGATATGGGAAACTGCTTAATACCTTTACACGTAGGTTAATGCATGAACACGGATGATGGTATGTTTTCCAAGTTTCTTATGCCATTCGTGCAGCAGTTTTACATTCTTTTACCCCATCATAAGGTATTATTTGATTATGAATTATAATTATGCACATAATGTGCTGGCATAATTTGTAGCTTTTGTTTTATCTGAATAAATGTTAATATCATTTGTCTACATGTTTATTCTAAAATTTCAAGTATTGGCATTTGGCCATATGCGAATAGGAACAGGCATGGTGGCGAAAAAGTGGGTAATTTTTGTTTCATTGGTTTTCTTATAATGCTCTGTATTTAAAGAGAATGAGGGATTTCCAGAAAGAAGCACCCCCCATTTTTCTCAACATAGGTTTTTTACATATCTGGAATCCTTACATGTATTAGATCACACCTGAAGTGAATAAGCCGAATACAGCCGTCTTTATGTAATAGATGATGATTTCTGTAGTTCTGTCTCGTGCACGGACAGAAAGTCAACGCATGGTTTTCTATGGGGTTCGATTACGATAGCAGGAAAGGTCAAAAAAAAAGGGTTTGGCGGTTTTTCTTGTGAACTGTTTGTTAATGATACCTTACAATAACGTTCTCGGGAGTGTCTACAACGATACAGTGATCAATTTGAGGTTGGGAGAAATTCATATCCCATAAAAAATCTCCTCCTGTCACTTTAAAGGGTAGGTTTTTAGGCCTAAATGGCTTTCCAGCCTATCTCCATGATTTTGTGATTTGGATGTTATTTTGGCTGCATTCCTTGTTATGCAAAATAAAAAGTTTGAATTTGACCCCACTTTGTATTTGTAGTTGGAAATGCACAGTAGTGACTTTACCAATTGCAAATAGCTCTCAAAATTATCTGGAATTCATTGCAAATATTTCAATAGTACAAGTAATATTTGTCAATTCAAAAATCTGTTGGAGTTCCTCCACTAAAAAAGAAATGAAGATGAATAACTTATCTTTGGCAAGGACTCTGAGGTCATTGCATGTTTGTGTTACCATTTAATCGCAATCGTGTCAGCCATCAGTTCTTTCTTTGCGACCATAAAATGACAAACAGATACCCTCGATAAGTTATATGTGTAATCAGTATAGTCTTGGTAGCCATATGCATTGGTGTCTAGCCTGTATAGGACACATCTTGGGACACCTAAAATAGGTTATCTCCAGATTTATTCACAAGTTTCTTGGTTTTGCAGCATGCATAAACTTGAAATGAACCGCATAAAAAATGCCCAGTAACATGTACCAGAAAGTAAACGGAATACTATAACATAAGCAAAAAAAATAAATAAATAAAAGGGGGACCAGGAGTTGTATCAAAGACCTGCACACATAAGTATGTGGCGGCACTTTGCTACATAACCCAAAGCAAAGAGCCCAATTTTGGCTTTGTTTTTAGGTGCAAAAAATTGAAGAAAAAAAAAATTGAAAACTGGTGTGAAACAGCAAAAATAAGTGGACCAAAAACACAATAAAAAGAGTTTCTGCATTTTGCATAAGATCATTAAAAAAAAACGAAAAACATAACACCGTTTTTTTGCCAAATGTGAGAGAAATTTTTTTTGGCCTAACCTAAAATACATGGCCAAACAGGCATTTTTAAATAGGAACAATCACCCAATGACCTAAGTTACCCATCATAAATAACATCATAAATTGACTGACAGACAATGGAAGGAGGTATGTATGCAGATGTCCCACTTGAAACCGTTGTTGGCCCGGACAGACCAGTCGAAACTGCTGGTAACAAGACCAATTGATCACATGACAGGCCGTTGTCCTTCGTCCTTTGTATTATCAGTTTATCACCCCAGCCACACCACCATATGTTCATTATGTTTGTTAACAAAAATTTGATTATGCTACAAGTACACAATATTTAAATTTTAATGTTTTATTTTTTTTATGTTTTTGAATGTTATGAGCAGAAAATACAAAATCCTCGGGAACACAATCAACATCCACTCCCAAGATTGTCACAAATGTCCCTCAATTTTATGTATTTTCTTTATTTTCCTCTAAATTCCTCCATTTCAAAATTTACCAGGAACATAGTTTGAGTTCCCTACTTTTCCAGGCATGGGTCATCTTTCCTTTGTATTGAAGAAGTATTATATTAACCTTGTAAAGCATGTTTTTTGGTTTTTTCCTTTTTTGTTTTTTTTTTTTTTTTTTTTTTTTTTCCTCAAAAAAAAAATACAAGTTTAAAGGTGAACAAGAGATTTGAGGCACCCAAACCATTGTGTTCATTTAATAGTAATTGAATATAGATTAGACACTCAATAGATTTGCTTACCTTGTATTTGTCAGAAATGTCTTAAAAGAGAGAAAACGGGGTGTATATTTGAGTGCACTTTATATTTCAATATAAAACATAGGCTGAATTCGAATTGGCTCCTTACGAATTAGAATCAAATGTTAGAATACTAAAAAACATTATTAGTTAATCCTTTTAGGGGAGACATTTTTGGATGGAAAGCTTACATCAGGCCAGGAAATCAGTACTTTCGATTTTTTAAGAGGACACATTGATTTGTGAAAATCTCTCGTTGCAACCTTTAAATTGATGTAATTTTTCATGATAATATGAATATGAGTATGAACTTGAAGTTGGTTCAAATGAATTGGGCAATAAATTGCACCATTTGTTGCCGTTTACTAACTGGGTGGATTTCTTGTGCAAATGAATAGAAAAGAACGATTCTGCTGTTGTCACTCTTCTAGTTTTCATTTTTAAAGCTTTAGACCACATTTGTGAAATCTCTCGTTGCACCTTTAAATTTGATGTAATTTTTTATGATAATATGTAATATGATATGAACTTGAATTTAGGTTCAAATGAACTTGGGCAATAAATTGCACATTTGTTGCAGTTTAATACTGGGTAGGATTTCTTTGTGCAAATGAATAGAAAAGAATGATTCTGCTGTTGTCACTCTTATTTTCATTTTGAAAGCTTTAGACCACAAAATACCACACAATTTAATTATGAGGTAACTTGGAAAATGGGTTTGACCCAGGGTGTGACAGTTCACTTGCCAAACCCAAACTTTTACAAGCTAGGAGATGAAGTTGTAACCTGTCAATCAAAAAATATGCTATTGTCATGGAGATTAAAGGGGGATGACCCGATTTAATTATATACATTTTTATCTTGATAGAATGGCTTCTACCCCAAAACCCCATCTGCAAAATTTTGCCCCAACATTTCAATCCATTTTGTTGTGAGAGCTAAAAATATGATTTTGCAAGCCCCATAAAGTACTGTGTAAATTAATATTGGTCGACCCAAATGGACACATTTTCGCTTATAACTTCCAAACCAAACATCTTTAGCTCTAAGATTTTACAGGTTAATGAGAAAAATAGCTTTCTTCTGATACAAAAATGTTGACCACTTCTGGTAAAATCTGGTGTTCTGGGGACACGGCGATTAAAAGACACTATCAGTGATTTGGCTCATCAGAAAATTGAAAAATCATAAAAAATCTGATTTTTGCATGTCTGTACCAAGCATAGGTATCCTACCATAATCCTACAAATGATAAGATCAGAAGCAACTTAATAAGGACGAAATCGGGATATTTTAGTCATTAGTGTCCGAACGGACACTAAACTACAACACGTAATTCAATGGAGATTCGTATCTTTGAACACCCGCCGTTTCCACTTTCCTTTTCGGTCAACTCTTCAGTTAGAAAAGTTAGTATGAAATTCTACAGGCTTATCGTTCACTTGTAAGGCTTTCCGTAAATTTTCAAATACTTTGACTCTTTTGGATAAATCACTGATAGTGTCTTTAATCGGACCATCCATCCATAATGACATCTATCACACTCTAGTTTATTTATTGGATTGATTTTTAAGTGGAGTTGATATTAAGTAAGACTGAATAGCCTAAAATGCTTGTGTCAAATGTCCGCTGGAAATTATTAATTTTGTAATCGAAGTAAACAAGATAAATGGGTGTGGTACATCATTGGCTTAACTTTGCTCTATGAAACCAAATTGCTTGACTGACAAGGGTACAACATCCCTAACCGCTTGTATATCATGAGGCAAGCAAGTACTGTAAAAGTGATAATTTTCGCGAGTGTAATTTTTCACGTTTCAGCAATTTTAAAAATTTTTGCTTGTTTTTAAATTTGCTCTTTTCAGCTATCCTACATAGACCTAACCACAAAATAAACATTTTTCGCGAGTTTTAAATTTCGCACTAGCTCAGAAGTGCGCGAAAAGCGCGAAAATTAATGTAGCGCGAACAATTCCACTTTTACAGTAAATTATCGCACCCTGGTTTGCACATAAACCCACATTTAAATGTTGTGTTAATTTGTGGTATATAAGGGAATGCATGTAATGTGTGGGCTATTGTGGTATTTGGTAAGTGCACTTAAAATATGGCCTGCCTTGTTAAAATTGCAGGAAAATTATCCTTTGTAATGCATAAAATTTGAACCTAGGGCAAAGTTCTGTTTCTTCCAGAGTCAACCCATTGTTATATAGTTTTGCAGTGATATTGCACTTTATCCCATTAAAAAATGCAAATGGTGCGCATGTTGGTGGAGTGCCCATCTCTCTGTCATTGGCGTTTGGGCCAGACTCCCTCATATAATGTTGCTGTGGGGGTTCGCCACTCCTCCCGCACAGCGAGTCTGTTTTGCTTTCCCAGCATATGCCGGTACCCATTTATACTCCTGGGTGGAGAGAGGCAAGCAAGGTAAAGTGCCTTGCCCATGTGCACAACACATTGGCGACAGTGGGGCTCGAACGTTAACCCACAACCTTATGCTTATGAGACGAGCGCTGATCCACTGCACCACATGTGTGCCCTCTAAATTAGGTAAGAATATGTGCAAATTTATGTTAATTTATGCAAAAATTCAAAATTTGAAGAGTTTTTTGAAAAAAAAACATATATGCCCTTTTTAACATTCTGAGAACATGTTATACATGATGCTGCCTTTAAACTGATATGCTACTTTTAATACTCTTTAAAACTGATATACTACTTTTACATACTCCTTTAAACTGATATACTGCTTTTAATTTAACTGATATGCTACTTTTAATACTCCAAGTTATTTTTTTTTTTTTTTTTTAAACTCTTCAAATTAAGGTCAGAGTAGCGCGTATTTCTCATATTTTTATATCATTGGGAGTTCTTCGCACCAGTATCTCAAATTGGGAAAATGGTAGATTGTGTTAGTGGTTAGTGTGTGTATCTGTCTTTACAAGAAGTATACTTGTGTCTTTTTCGGTAGTGTCTATTGCACAAGTGAACTAGAATTTCGCAGTTCTCGACTTGCGCGCTCGCTATATTCAAAGAATAATAAGCTGTGGGCTGCCTCATGACCTTTAACCCTGGCACATGACCTTTGATATAATCAACATATGAGGATCGCATGGGGCACCTAGGCCAAAAGTTTGGTTCAATTGAACTTCAATTTTCAATGTAGATGGAATTTTACATTTTTAGCCCATTTTTCAACTGGACCTCATCGGACATTTGAACCGTTCCATGACCTGGCCTCATCAACATATGACGGATCCCATTGATGCACATACGACAGAAGGTTGGTTCCAATTGAAGTAAAACTTTTTCAATTGAGGTCAATTTAAAAAAAACTTAACAATTTGTGACCACACACAACATCCACACACACATCGACACAAACATCCAAACATACACACGCACAACGGATTGATAAGTGGTCCTTGCCAGCTATAGCTGGGCGGCCACAAAAAGCATATTTCCTGGGAAGATAATTGCATTTCCCAAAGATTTCCATACTATTTTTTAGTAGTTCGTTATCTGAAAAGTCAAAATTTCCCTCCAAATTATCAATTTCCTGGGAAGGATGTTCTACATTCACCACTTTGCCAAACATGGCCAAAAAAGCAAGGACCTTTTACTGGGGGAAAAGGGAGTATAGATGGCATTTTTAGGGGTTTCTCACCAAATTCTTGAAACCCACAAATGAGTGGGCCATGAAATTATAATGCACACCCCCTCTTATTTTATCTGCGGGAGTTAATATTTCATGGACATATTGACAGCAAAATTAACCTTGTGATCACAAATTTCTTAAACCCCACATGGTTACCGTACTAAGCTACGGAAACGATTGTGGACATACGACATAGATGTTGTACCCCATGAAAACTAGCGGTAGCAAACAAATCATGTGATAGGAAATTATGACGTGATTCGCATGAAGGCAAGTTAGCATTGCCCATAATATGTGACAACTGTTCCATATGGGAGTATTACATTATTTTGATGGCTGAATACAAGAGCAGTATCGATTATTCTGTTTAAGGGACTAATGGATGAAAGAAAAAAAAACATTGACATTATGAAAAGGACCTTACTGAAATCCTCCACGAGTTTGAAAACAATTTGGATGTTACATTCTGTAAAAAGTAAGAACAGGAAGAGTTCCGGGAAGGGGGGAGGTGGCAGTTTGTGGCAATTTTGGAACAGAAAAGTAAGGTGTTCACATCCCTGACAGAATTAAAAGTGTATATACTGTTTTGTGACACATTCAAAAGCATTCAGACATATGGCTAGCAGAATTCTTCTTCATTATTCATTGTCGTTATGGTCCAAATTCATAATTTTTTCATACCTGATTGCACCAACAAGGCAAAACACAAAATACCTCGGGGGAGAATCCTCGGTACCGCTTTTGTTCTTCCTTCCGTCGTCGGTTAGTGAATGAATCGGCCCAAACATGAACCTTTGACCATGATATGTGACCATGAAATTGGACCTCATGAAACCATGAGGGTTTGCAATATAACCTCCATGAAACCCAAGTTTAGTTTCCCAATTGAACTTAGGTCCAATTTTTCAAATGAGGTAAATGATATTGTACATTTTCATCCTATCTTACAACTTGACATCACATCCTTGGACCTTGGTGTGACACCTTTGACCTCATAAACAAATGAGGGATCCGATGTTGCCCCTGTGACCCCAAGTTGGTTTGAATCCATCAACGTATGGAGGATATTACAGGCAAATGATAACCCCTTTTTCACAACACAACAACCCCAGGACATCAACAACAGACAACTGACTACAGTGGATAAAGTGATCTTGACATGTGTTTCTATTTGAGGGCAGGCGACACAAAAAAAACCCATGCCTGTACTCTATTCCACGCAAGGAACCCGGCACATTTTTGAAATGGCTGGCACCCACCAGTGGAAACATGTTTCATTAATACACGTTCTTTTTGTACTTTACCTCCCATCCACCAATCTCCTGAAGGATGTGAATAATTTCAATCACATGTTAAAGAGACATGATGAGGTTTCCAGAAAGAAGCAACCGCCCCAATTTTGTCGCACCCCAGATTTTTTGCATATGTGGAATGGCTTACCAATGTATGTAGATCACACCTGAAATGAATAAGCCCAATACGCCCTCTTTTCTTTTGTATAAGGAGATATGATTTAGTATCTTTTGTGACGTGCACGACAGAAAGTCGAAGCACGGTGTTCTATAGGGGACAATTAACGATAATGCAGGCAATTAAAAGAAAAACAGTTTTGAAACCGAGCCCAGTTTTCAAAACAACAACCCCAGTTTTTGGTCCTATTTTTGGAATCTGACACCATGTCTTAGATCACACCTGCATGAATAAGCCGGTTACGCCGTCTTTATGTAGTAAGATGTAGGATTTAAGTAACTGTTCGTGATCGTGCCGCCGAAAGTCAAAGCACATTGTTCTATGGGGTGGGATTAACGATCGCAGCAAGTTTCAAAACAAGAGTTTGCTGTTTTTCTTTTTGTAGGTTTGTCAATAAGCGCTTCGCCACGATTCTCGGGTAGGTTGTCTACAACCGATTCCATGAAATTTTTGTAGATAAATTCGTATCCTCAAAAACTCTCTCCTTCAACTTTTAACTGGAAGGGCTACTTTTAGCATTTTGGAGAGGGAAATCGTGAAGATATACCCTGCCCTTTTGACCAATACATCCAAAGCTGCTTATTGACACCCTCGTTAATGGGATATCTTTAACATTCTGTTTCAGGAAACCTTATCTACGGACCTATGTTTAAATGCTTCATTTAATTGGTACAATTTTGGTGCTCCCAACAATACCCAAATGAATGGTGTCCTTACTATAATCAAAATTTGCTTGAAGGCCTTCATTTAAATTGCAATTTGCACAACAGCTGAATTTATGTTATATGACATAAAAGATGGGAATTTCTAGGCTTAACTTGAATTAATATGATTGATAGGACACTGTGTTGTAACAATACAACTATAGATCTCTGCACTATACGTATGTTTTTGCCAATGTTACTTTTATTCCCTGAACATCAAATGCGCATTGCAATGGTATAGAACCCCAACGTCAACTGTAACAATATTACATTAATGATCCTCATAAATAAATGAAAAGAAAGTATCCAGCAATTTATTTAGACATGAATAAATTTGCACAGTATAAAAAATCATAGACTCGTACGCTTATAACCTGTCCCTGTAACTTGTGTTTTGGTAGTGTAGTCCATACCTCTGCATACGCCACGCTGTTAAGAAGTGACTGTTCCACTTGCGCTGGGGGTTTGGCAAACTGCAAATTGCTTGGACTGCCTTGCCTATAACCTGGAACAAAATAATGATATCATGTCACAAAGCCTACATTGCATGAACGTCTCGTCTAGACTGACTTACTGGTACCTTAAATAACACTTTAGGGTTTGTTGACTTTTACAGTGTAAAAAAGTATGGAGGCAAATGTCCTTTAATGAAATAAATAAAAAGAAGATTTTAGTGATGTCCGATCACGTTTTAATCAGTATCGGGGAGCCGATACCGATATTATTTGTGAACCCGTCTGCCCGATACCAGCTCCGATAGCCACGATAATATTTTGTAATGACGCAACATGTAAGGAATTATTCATATCATAATACACGCTATAGCGATTAAGGAAGTCCTCTTGCTGTACTCACATTCAGACAGATATTTTCAGAACAAAAGGCATATAACCCATAATAAAAGTTTATTCCTTGTAATAACCACCATATGCAGTCGGTGCGCTAGAAAAGGAGTTTTAAGAACAATAAAGTGAGAGTTTTCTTAGTGCAATTAAGTTTCGTATACTGTGTTTGAACGCCAAGAATGTGTTATAGTACTGTGGGCTAGAATGCACATGGTGTATACGGTCATCTAATCGATCGGTAGAAGGGGAGAATTTTCCTATCACCGATACCGACCGATCCGACTAATATCGGTACCGATACTGATATACCTATCGGATCAGTACAATCCCAAAAGAATTGAAGGGAATTTTTAAATCTTGGAGGAAACTTTTGCTCACATGGGTTGAGGGGGGGATTTTGATTGTATTCCGCAGCTTTTAGTATTGTTCCAGTCCTGATGTTGTTTTTGTGTGATACATCATGTTATTTACATAAATGAACTAAATCACTGTTTCCTTGATTTTTAATAAATATTGGGCATGTCACATCCAGTATACAAGTGACAATTTGGATGTATGATGTTATGGCCTGCCATGGGGCCAGTATTTTATGCACTGAATGCGTGCGATTGAGCCACTCAGCATCGCCGATTGTTGTCAAGGTGCACTGGCATCCAATCATAGGCCAGTGGTGTGGTCTGCTGCAGGAACACAAGCTAGCAGAAACCTTTAAATACGTTTATATTGTGAGAACAAAACATGACTTTCTACTTTAAAGACACTATCAGTGATTGCTAACATCAGTCAAATCGACAAAATCATAAAAATCAGATTTTGCATGTATGGCAACAAGTACAAGGTATCCTAAACATACCCTGCAACTGATAAGACCAGAGCAACCTAATAATGACAGAATCGAGATTTTAGTCATACTGTCCGAACGGACACGTATACAACAACACGTAACTGATGGAGAATCGTATCTTGGAACACGCCGTTTTCTTCTTCCTTTTCTGTCAATTCTACAGCTGGCAAAGGGTAACTTATGAGAATTGTACAGACTTATCCTTCACTTTGAAGCTATTCCTGCAAATTTCAAAATATTTTTTCAAATCACTGTAGTGTCTTTAAGTGATTTAGGTTCAACTTTCCATTAATACTTAATAGTTTTGAATGAATCACCGGCATGTAAACAAATTAGACTTTACGGGCCATATGGACATGTGTGTCTAGTGCTTTTCAATAAAATTCTTCCTTGGTTGACTGTGGGGAAACCAAAGAATTTGATCTGTGGTACTTAAAGGTGCAAACGAGAGATTTTGAGGCAACCGAAATTGTGTCATAATAGTAATTCATATAGATTTGACACTCACTAGAATTTCTTACAATTGTGTTATGCACAGAAATGGTTTTAAAGGAGAAAAAAGGTGATTTTGAATTTTGCTCATGTAAACAAAGGAGAATTTCGTATTTATTGCTCCTATAGAAATTAAGAAATTTCACATTTTTTGTACCAAGAAACATTTCTCAGCTTAAATCCTTTCAGATGGGATATTTTTGATGGAAAGCTTTTGCAATGCCAAATGGTGGGCGCCCCAGGCGGAGTGCCCCATCTCTCTGTCATTGGCGTTTGGGCCATACTTCGCCTCATATAATATTGCTGTGGGGGGATTCGCCCAACTCGCCCGCACAGCGAGTCTGTTTTGGCATTCCCAGCATATGCCGATCCCCCATTTAATACGTCCTGGGTGGAAGAGAGGCAAACGAGGTAGGCCCTTGCCCAAGTGCACAACACAATTGGCTACAGCGGGGCTCGAACCCACACCCTATGCTTATGAGCCGAGCGCTGATCCACTGCAACATGTGCCCCCTCACCACAAGATGGCAAAAATTAAACTTTTGATTTTTTTAGGGACACCTGAATATGTGAAAATCTCTCATTGCAACTTTCCTAACATAACAAAGACTCACTAAAACTCACTGAGCTGGGGGTAGAATGTTAACTAAATCCAAAAAGATGCGATGACATCCTCGAATACGCAGCACACATATGGGTACGAAATCACGTCCGTGCCAGCGACAACCCTCATGGCTGCTACAACCAGGTTAAGGTGACTGGGTGCCCGGGGCTATGGTTTGAATCCCAACCCAAGATGTCCAATCTATCTTTAGCTTCTAATTTCCCCGCCCCCTTTTTTTTACCCCCTTTTCCTTTCCTCCTTCGCACAGGAGAACACGAGAACAGTGTTTCGGTTTAGGGTGCACAAGAGATGTCACATATCGGTGTCCCCTAAAAAAAATTGAAAGTAGCTAATTTTTTTTGCTAATATAGCAGCAGAGATTTAATATAGCGCCTTATGCTACTTGGCCTCTAAGCGCTTTTCACAAATGGTCGCTGGTCACTGTTGCCCACCATACCATAAACCATTTAACATCATTTCAAGGATGCCACAGATCGGGATCGCCGCTTTCCCTTATCAGCAACATACATCGAGATACCATCGCAGCGGCCCGGGATTCAGCTTCCAAAGTATCGCATGGGTAAATCGGACAACCAAGCGGTTATTTCTTGTCCAGGGAAAGTACAAGATAGCTGAATTCAACAGGCTCGAACGCAGCCTATACGCATGGATGATGGAGTCGAGCGCTTACCTGATTGATCTATCTTTGTCCGCAAGGTCCAAATAATTTCAAAGACTAATTTTTGCCCTGATGTAAACTTGTCCATCCAAATATTCCATCTGAAAGATTCAGCTGAGAAATGGTTTCTTTAGTACAAAAATTGTGAAATTTCCTAATTTGTATAGTAGTCCCGGGACTAAATCCTGTAAGTGCTCTAGTTTTTTTTGAGTTACCTTCACTCACCTACTAGAAAAGTGAAGCAATGTTTTTTTAGTTAGAACGGTCAGCGACATTAGTTTTTCAAATAATAAAAATCTGCAATGAGTGCAAAAGTTTTGCTACAGGTCTATTTATTATTTCAACACTGTATGTCCCCAATTGGGCGATTTTGGGGCCAATGTTTTTAGGGGTAGGGGTATCACTTTTGAGCATAATTTCAAAACCTCCTGAATCCCAATGGTCCAATAATTATCCTCGGGATAAATACAATGAGTTTTTATAAGATCGTGTGATTTTTACTTTCTATATTGGGTTTAAAATTGGGTAGTTATAGCTATTTTAACGTAATAATTCATTTTTGGGTCCAAATTGAGCAAATTTTGGTATTTTGTGCTTTTTAAATATGTCATCCATAACATATACAAGACACGAGATTGAGGCTAATTTTGTTTTTATAGAATGAACAACAATCTGGACAGTTTTTTTTTTTGGGAAGTTTGAAAACTCACTTATTGTTATTTTTTTAGTAAATGGCTAATAAAAACCTAACTTTTTCCTCAAAAATGCCTAAAAAAAAAAAAATCGTGATTTTATACATGTTGAAGAGTTACGGGACGATCCAACCTATTTTGGTGCCCCTTGATAGTACAGATGGCTCAAAGGTTTATTTTAAGGTTCATTGTACATACACAAGTAACATAGTCAGTAAAGTCTGAAACTAGCAACATTTTAAATGGTATGCCATGGTAAACCAGTAACCACAGACCTGTGAATGGCTAAGTAGAAAAAATAGTTGTAGGACAACTTTTGAAGTTATTGCCACCATATCATGTAGTGCACATGGTGTGACATTTGTAAACATACTGAATGGAGTACCGGTCATCAGGGCAATTACTGTTGCCATGGAAACGCGCCAAATAGCATGAAAACGGCGATTTTAGTATGCTGAAAAGAGTTACGGGACGATTGAACTTATCTTTCGTGATCCTTTATGGCACGGAATGGCTCAAACTTATTATTTTGGTGTTGGGGTTGGACCTAATAAAGTACAACCTAAGTCAGAAATAGCATAGTAGAAATGGTTGCCATGGTAACCAGTGACCACTAGAGCTATGAGTAGAAAATAGTTCCTCACCATCACTAATAGTGGTTGACACCATAAATGGGTGTGACATTAGTAAACTTTGAATATGAGCACCGGTCACCAAACAATTATTACCATATAACCAACACACCCCATAATTTTTGGTTTTTGACTTAATGACCGAGGTTTTTTCACTCCCAGGAGGCGTCCATAGACCGCCAAGAAAACACTTTCCCGAAGGAATTGGTTTGCATGAAATTTATAAAACTATGAGGCCCTGGCATAATCCCTTATATATAATATTTTTAACCCAAACTTGCTATTTATAGGCGATCCTGTATTTGTAATATTTGGGCACAGTAATAACTTCTTCCGCTAACAGCTTTACACCAATGACACATTTTCATGGCCGATGGCAGAGCTCGAATTCGCATATACATATAATAGTAAACAAACTTTAAGCCACATTCTCAGAAGTTTGTGCCTCACAACTAAGCTTTGCGCTTTATTTTTTGGATTTGCTAAAGGCCCTGAATACTAATAAGCGCCTCGCTTCATACACCCTCGACACGTTCTCTTGGGGTTTGTCAAATGACCTCTAGCCTCTACACGGATAGGGTCAGAATCGCTCCGATTGAAACATCCAGGGACGTTGGTTTTTTGATTTGACCTACACAATATGGCGGAAAACAATGCATACACTGTCCAAGGATAGAACATCCGTGTTGATAATGTTGGGCACCCAGCAGGTGTATGATTGTTTTCCGCCATATAGAATAGGTCAAAAACCAACTTCCTGTTGTTTCACTCGGCGACCATTCACTGTGCGGCAGCCCGCTATCCATGTGTAGAGGTCCGTGGGTCTGTTCGAGATTGAGAGACAACTTTTGAGGCGAGGTATTTCAAAAATGGCCGCCAAAATTCCTGAGAATGGTAAGTTAAAAGCAAAACAGCTATTGCATAGTCAAATGAGTTTTTGGTCATTCTTAACACCTACGTGGACAAGGTCTTCCCACTTTCCCGAAAGAATTTTGGCACGAAATTTATACCATAAGACAATAATTAGCAACAAAATTAGAATTCCCCAAACCAAACCTTAAAATTAGGGGCAAACATTTTCCAATCAGAAAAAAACACAAATTTAACACGGCCTTCGTTTCACAAAATTATACCGTATGTGCAATGAAAAAGTATATCGTTAATCGTAAAACTGAACACAATGTAGTTTTGCGGGTCCCTAGGAACCCCCTTGTACACTTAAGTGGCATGCTAGGTATAGTGGTATTCCATAATGACGGAGTTTTTGATAATACCCAAATAAAGGCTCTTTTTTCAAAAGCTTTTATTAATTATATTCAAATATGAACTAAATCAACTATAATATGTTTGAAGGTTAATTACCATTTTTATTAATTATATGTTTAATATTTAAATTCATTCTATGCAGGTTGCTGGTGATTTAGGTGCCTTTGGCATAAATCATCATTAAAAATCATTTTAATCACAACACCGCTTGTTAGCGTGTGTTTGTGAGTCGTTTTAAGAAATATTCGTACTGATTGCCATCTACAACCATGGGCATGATGATAATTTCATTAAATGTATCCACAAATCAGAAAAGCTGTTCAAAATCATTTTAATAACATTTATTTTCTTAAAAATAGTAGACTGTAAATAACTCTTTCAATTTTGAGATCACAACATTGAGTACCACCAGCTGATACCGAAATTTACTATAAGCCACCCCCCCCACTACGTAAGGGGTGCTATCAACAATAAATCTAAAATATACTCAAAATGCACTCAGAATAAATCAAAAATATCAACAGTAGTCAGGACTCATTTCAAGTCCAAATTGGGGTATAATTTGAACTGGATGGGGTTTTTAAAAAATTACACTATTCGAGCTCAACGATTTTGGGTTAGATTGGGGTATGAGGTCTTGTTTTTTTACTTTGGGTGTGTGTATGGGTCTTTGGGTTTTTTTGTTTTCCCTTTGAGTGGTGGGTAAATGGAGGTATTCTCGAGTGTAGGCTATGTATTCTCTTTGCTATGTTATTTAAATATTCATTTTGATGAAATCCTGCCTACTAACATTTCTCCTAGTAGAGGTGGCTATACAGGGGGAGAAACATGATGATATTTCAGATAATTTGTTCCTAACTCTTATTGATGCAGCTTTATCCCACTGAGCATTTGACACCAAATTTGTCCAAATACTCAAGTCAAAAAAATGATAAGGTGCCGTCCCAAAAATGCCATCTAAGGGAGGGGGGGTCTGAGGGGGGGTCTGAATTGATAAATGTTGTCCAATTACTGGAATTATCTATGACATTGTTACGCCATGTGGTGCTAAATTATGGAATTTGGGTCAAAGAATCCATTTGGTAAATGTTTCAGCAGTGGTCAGATCTACCACTTTTCGTAACAATGGCTGATTTTTGGTCAAATTCAGCTATGAGGGCGCTTTGCCATTAAAAGGTAGGCGCGCTTTCTGATGCAATCATTGAAAACTTTTCCTAAAGGTAATAATTGATAATACGTACTGCAAAAATTTGAGCTCTTTAAACTATATAACGGTTTCGCTATGGCAGCCAGTTAATTGGAATGCATCATTCCCAAATTTTGTGCGCAAGGGTTGTTGTGTAGGTCAACGAACTTTTGCAACACCCCCTATATTTTCAATTGAGACATTGCCAAATTATAAAATTGGCACCGTGACCAAACAAAAAGAGCTATGTGCTGAAAATTTATGGAATATAACTTTAATAAGGCTTATCTTCAATTCTACATAAAACATATCTAAAATCAGTAAGGTTAGGGCGTGGCCGGCAAAGCGGCCCTCCGTGGCTTAATTTTACGGAAAATGCTAATTTTAAATGAACACGAAAAATCAAACACCTGACGGAAATCATCAAAATGGATTCCTTGACCCAAAACATAAAAATTAAACCCTAACATTGCTAAATATGGCACATAGATCCAGTAAAGTGACAAATTTTATCATTTTCAAGACCCCCCTCAGACCCCCCTCCCTTAAATGGCATTTTTTGGGCGGCCTGCCTCATTTTTTTTTGGCCGATTTTGACAAAATTGGTGTCAAATGCTCAGGGGATCAATCTACATCAAATAAGATTATGACAAAATTATCTGAAATATCACCATTTTTATAGCCCACCCCTACTACTAGTTTCCCATCGTTTGGTAAGGGTTTCCATTTCTGCAACTGGCACTAATTTGACAATGTAGTTTACATTATGTGCCCAGGATGTGTGACCTTTCTAATATTTTTCAAAGCACATAAAGCAGGGGGACTGTTTTTTTTTTTAAATTGGAAGAAATCTCCTCCCCAGATGCAATCAAACTGGGTGTATATTTGACCTGTATATATTTATTTTTTCTGTTTTTATCCCCCCTGCCTAAAAAGTGAAAGGGGGGTATTTTTCGACGTGCAGATTCTGTGTGCGTGTGGGTGTCGGTCTGTGGGTGTCTGTTCCATTTGGTTAGTTGATTGTTTTTGTATCTTATGCCCAAACGCTTGGGCTTCTTCTTCTTAGCCGTATCCACAAGTCATGGTAATGGCTTGTGGTGGTGTCAGGATTTTTATTCAACTGAGCAAGCTAATCCGGGGCCGTGCGTTCACCATAATACGGACGCTCCTAACGCTTGGGCTATTGCAGCGAAACTTGCTCAGAAGAACCACTGGCTCAAGGTTCATATTTGGTGTCCTTCAATTGGGTGAGAGGTTATTTGGGCCGACTAAAGGCCCTATCAGTGATTTACTAAATCAGAAATTCGAAAAATAATTGATAACAAAATGAATAACAACATTTCAAAAACATTAAAAAAAATGGATATTTATTTTAATGGCGATACATTATATTCAACACTGCTGTTTTCCTTTCTTTTCTTTCCTTTCTCTAATATTTCAGTTGGAAAAATAACTAAAAGAATTCTATAAGACTTATCATTTATTTTATTTAGGCTATATCACCGGCAAATTTCAAATATTTGATTTTCCGAGCAGATCTGTAATAGTGTGTTTAAAGGGGTAATTCTTTGAAAAACTGTTATCCTTCAGTGTCCCGCCGCCACCAAATTTGGTCGGTATAAGCACTGAGATTGGGGTAAAAGGCGGGTCGCACCCCCCCCCCCATCCAGAAAAGGGGTCCAAAGTCCCTTATTATTGCGATTTGTGTCACTAAAATAGTCCAACAGCTAGAGAAATATTTACAAGAAAGTCCATCTTTTGGTGATAAAACATGTTACAAAGATCCCCCAAATAACCATTTAGGAAGTTAGATTCCCTTTTTACCTAAGTCCCACAACCCCCCCCCCCCCCCCCCCCCCCCGTAAATCAATCCTACGTACACAGCCCTGGTTGACCTGGTTTTGATATCTGCTTGCTCAATCGCTTGTATGGCCTTTGTCTCTAAGAAGGTCAAGTGATACATTTAGCGGTTGGTGCCCCTCATTGAAAGTGTGGGAGAAATCGAGTAGGGAGAAAAATTCCAATAATAATACGGTGGTAAAAAAAAATGAATTTTGCTTGGATTGCTGTAAAAAGGTAACCAAAGTGTTTCGCCCTTGTTAAAAGAGATTAAAATTGTCATATTTTGTACTACCTACAAGGTATGGTTACGGAGGTATAAGAACAAAATTCGTCAAATGTCAAAGGTCATCACCAAAGGTTTAAATCCTTAATATTTCCACTCCCACCGATTTCTTTAAAAATGGGATTGTTTCAAAAGTAGGTGGCACTCTCATGTATTTGTTTAAATCGAGATAAATGACAACAAGGTCAATTCCCATTGACCCATTGATCTTCCGAATTTTAAAAGTATGTTATTCCGATTGCAAAAATTTTTTGTGCAGTCCTCCCCGGTCACAGAATTGCTCCAATGACCACATGGGCCAATTGCAACCAAACTGATCAGAAGAACCACTGGTCCCTACGTTTTCAATGCGGGTGTACTCCGGTTGTGGAGTATTGGTTTCCCGCTACAAAATCGAAATGCTTAGATCACCAAATTGGTCAATAAGTACTGACGCAAGGTTCCTATGAGGAGTACACACCCAATTGGGGTCCAAAGGGTATGTAGGTGGATTAAAGGAGCATTCTGTCATTTTGAATAGTTGACCTGTTTCTCTATCTCCGTCGCAAACGATGGGGTCGATTGAAGCCAAACCTGATCAAAACAAATCCTGGCAATATGTAGCTCAAATCTACCATTATTTGTAAGATAACTAGCTATAACAGACTGTATAGCTCCCTGGTGACGTACGGTCGGCCCTGATTCTTTCCAGTGACCAGTATTTAACTTCTCACAGCTAGATTCCCCTTTCTAGCATAATCATTGAATCTCATCCATGCATACATAACCTTGTCAAACTGTCAAATCAGATTTAATACTAATAATAATAAAATGAGAGTTAAATTGCGGCCTTTTACACAAGTAGGCAAAGCGCTGTTGCCATTAATTATTACGCTGCCATCAGGAGATCGTCACAATCATTTCGCTTCATGGTGGGGTCACCTAAGGTCGGCAGCCGGCCAAGCGGCACAATCCTATCAGCCACTTAGATTGTAATATCCCTAACAGCTCCCAATTTCGCTTGGGTCGACACGCAAGTGAGGTAAAGTTGCCTTGCCCAAGTGCACAACACATTGGCCACATCGGGGCTCAAACCCACAACCTCAGATCATGAGTCCGGTGTCGGCCGTCTTATCCACTGTACTACATGTGGGCCCTCATGTGTGATGTCATTTCACATAAATGACATTATATGCATCACTGACTTATACTTATAGGGAAACTACCTACTTGCAATGTGTTTTGAGCTCAAAGCCATAAACCAGTTTGACTCGTTTTCTAACTTTAGCATTCCAGGGAATCCCACTCATCTCTTGCTTGATGTGATAACAGGTGCATTTTGCACAAACACACTAGGGGAATTCCCCTTCTCTTTTTCATCATAAACCAATTGCTTTTTCCCGTGAGAAATCTTTTCTCAAATGAAATTGAAAATGAAATAAAATACTATTTTCAACACAAAATGGAGGCTATATAACACTACTAACATTTTTCAAGGTCATTTCGCAGTTCATCTAGGGTCCATCCAAGCCAACTCAAGGTCCAACCAATCACTAAAAAAAATGGCTTGGAATAGTCATTAAACTTCGTGTGGTCAACATTCCGTGCTGACAAGTTTGAAGGTCTTTTTTAACGGTTAATGTGGGGTCATGAACTTTTGTGGGGTGGGTTTTCCTCCGTAACCTGACCGATCTGACACCCCTTTTTTCTGACAACCTTATAAATTCGGAAACCCTTCACGGAATAAAGCACTGTTTATTCTGTTAAGGTTACAAATTCATAAGTGTTTCAGAAAAAAGTGTGTCAGATGGTCAGGTTACGGAAACTCCCCTTGGTAGGTGTAGCTAACAGTTGATAGTAAACCCTTCAATTTCATATAATTATTTACAAGCCAGGGGATTGCAAGTTTTCAACTTGCAGTGTTTTTACTAAACTTTTTTACTCTACCTAGTGTGCGCAGCGCGCACGCCACTCCGGCGCACCCTAAATACGCCATTGCATTTGACAAATGACTCATTCCTTATTTCTAACATAGCACAGTGGATCGGTGAAAGATTTGCATTTGATGACCAATTTGTCCCATTATTACCTTGACGGTTGGGGGAATGCAAGGTTCTAGGAGCTAATCTTCCAATTTCTCCAATCTTGTTTAAACCATACCAAATGTCCGTCAGTTTATGAGGATTCCAGCTATGTAACAATTGCCCATATGCAACCTCGGTTTTGGAGTTTATGGATCACAAGTGCTAAAAATATATTTCTAGTTGTGTAGGCTTATAGACAGAAAATAAGATCTCCCATTTTGTTCAGAAAATTATTCCCATATTGTCCAAAAGCATAAAGAATAAATTTCGACTATATCACATGCTCTGTATCCGAGGTAGGGTGCAAGGAAAGCCAGTGGCGTAACCAACCTTTACAAATGGGGGGGCTGAATGGGTGCCAAGACTTTTTTGGGAGGGGCAAATTGGGTCCTTCTCCTATACACTGTACAAAAGGTCAGTTCATTGGGGGGGCGGAAGGGGGGCAAGTGTTTTTGTTTGGGGGGGTGGCTCTCGCCCCCCCTGGCCCCCCCCCCCCCCCCCCGCTGGTACGCCACTGGGAAAGCCACTATTATAGTCACCATGGTCACTTGATTTACATAGATTTCTGACTTATTGAGTCCCTTACTCCCATAGTATGATAACTAAACAGATGATGAAATCGGTTTCCTTTTCTTTGTCTTATCTAATGAACAATTTGCTTCACTTTTTACCAATGTTGGATCAAACTTTTAACTGTTTTTATCTTGTTACAATTGAAATGACCTTTTTGGCTAATTTGACATGACTCCAAAGTCATTTGGAATAGTACTTGTAACCAGACGAACAATTTGTTATACCCTACAACCAAATTGGAGCAATTCTAGGTTTCACCAATGTAGCCCTTCATTCCCCTCATCGTGAAACATGTTTAGGCCGCGATATTTTTCTGTTAACTTGCAGTTAACTTGTTAAAGTGACAGGAGGAGATTTTTTTTTTAGGATACGAATTTCTCTCAAATTGCACAGGATCGATTGTAGACCACCTACCAAGATCGTTCCGAAGGTTTATTGGACAAACAAGTACAAAAGAAAACAGAAAACCTTGTTTATAACTTGCCTGGCTATCGTAATTGTCCCCTTAGAACACCGTGCTTTGACTTTCTGTCGTGCACGACAGACAGTACTAAGTCATCATATTATTACATAAAGACTGCGTATTAGGCTTATTCACTTCAGGTGTGATCTAATACATTGGAAAGCATTCCAAATATGCAAAAAACCCGGGTTCGAACAAAATTGGGGGCGCTTAATTCTGGAAATCTCCTCATGTCTCTTTAACTTGTGAAATTAGACTATGAGCGTCTATTTCACTTGAATATTGTGCCAAATTTCAGAGATTTATTGTAAAAATGCACAATTGCCCACAATTTGTCATGAATCTGCTCTGCTAACTTACAAGCACCCTTTCAATACTTCGAGAATGTGACTTAAATTTTGAACTCTACTATAATTGTATGCAAGTTCGAGCTCTGCCATGGCCATGAAATTGTGTCCTTGGGAAGCTGTTAGGGGAGTTATACTGTGCCCATATATACAAATACAGGATCGCCTAAAATAGCAAGTTTTGGGTTAAATATTATGTAATACAGGGCTTATGCAAGGCTTTATAAATTCCATGCAACAATTCCTTTAGGAAAGTGTTTTCTTGGCGTCTATGGACGCCTCCTGGGAGTGAAAACCCTTCGGTCACTTAACACTTAAAGGTGCAACGAGAGATTTCACATATTGGGTGTCCCTAAAAAATCGAAAGTACTGATTTTTGCCCTGATGTAAAGCTTTCCATAAAAAATATCGCCATATGAAAGGATTAAGCTGAGAAATGTTTCTTTGTTACAAAATTTGTGAAATTTCTAATTTCGTATAGGAGCAAATACGAAATTCAGCCTATGTTTTATATTGAAATATAAGCAAATCAAAATCACCTGTTTTCTATCTTTTAAGACATTTCTGTAACAAAATGCATGGTAAGAAATCTATTGAGTGTCTAATCTATATGAAATTACTATTATGACACTATATGTGGGTGCTTCAAAGTCTCTCGTTGCCCCTTTAAGTGCCAAAGCTTGAAAAAAAACTTCGTTAGTGCCAACGGGGGGGGGGGGGTCTAGGGACCCAACCCAATAAACCAATTTCACGGGGAGTTGATCATGAAACTAACACACGTAAATGGGGGTCAGTAAGAACAACATACACAATAAAACTGAACAAATTCCGACCTTTGACCTATGGTCAAATTAAAATTGTCACTATCCGGAAAAAGAGTTGGTTCGCTATCAACAATCAGCAACTACATATAAGGTTTGACCAAAATAATTATCCTATCTTATCTAGAATATACAATTTAAAATAATCATTGCAAAATATAGCCCCCAATTATACATCTTGTATTTTCTCGAAACTTCAAAATCAAATATTTTTCCCATAGACTTTACACAGTTAAGAGCACGGTCATGACAAAATTAAAATTGATGCTACCCAGCTATAAAGGTTATGGATTTAAGTAGTATTAATTAATCTTAATTGCCTCCTCAGGTATATTCTAAGCAAAATAAATCCCAAGATTTAATGACTGTAATTTTTTAATTATAAAATATCTTGATTTTTTTTACTTCCGTCAGTGCCCAAGGGGGGGGGGGGGTCCTAGGGACCCAGACCTATTATTTTAATGAAGCCGTGGGCGGATTGATATTTTTTTGGATCAGGACAAGCGTAGTCATAAATCAGACCATTAGCAAAAAACTCCTTGAAAAAACCGAGAAATCGCAGAAAAAAAAAACAAATGTTGTGTTTATATGGAACCCCCCTTGGGCACTTAAGTGTTAAGTGTCAAAAACCTAATATGGGGTGTGTGGTATGATTGTTGTTGGATGACCGGTGCTCATATTCAAAATGTTTTTACTATGTAACACCATAATGATGTCAAAAGCTATATTGATTGTTGTGACAATATGTTTCTTACTCCAGCTCCTATGTGGTCACTTGGTTACCATGGTAACCATAAAGATAGCGAGGTTCTTTGACTTTAGGCTACGTTATGTTCAACTCAAACAAACACCAAAATAGGTTTGAGCATCCGTGCCATCAGGATCACGAAAAATAAGTGCATAGTACGTCGTAACTCTTCAGCATGCTAAATCGCGTTTCATTGCATTATGCGCGTTTCCATGGCAAACAGTAATAGCTCAGATGACATGTTACTACATTCAGATAGTTTACTAAAGGTCACACCACATGCAGTACAGATATGGTGGAAATAACTCAAAATTATTGTCCTACAACTATTTTTATCTTTAGGCCATTCACAGCTCTATGGCTCTAGTGGTTACTGGTTTACCATGGCATACCATTAAAAATGTTGCTATTTCGACTTTACGACTTTATTGACTTTGTTATGCTAAATAACCTTTAAAATAAAACTTTGAGCCATTCTGTATATCAATGCACCAAATATGTTGGATCGTCACGTAACTCTTCAACATGCAAAATGTGAATATTTTAGCATTTTTGGGAAAAAATTAGGTTATTTATTAGCCATTTACTAAAAAATATAACAAATAATGGGTTTTCAACTTTCCAAAAAAACGACCATTATTGTTATATTTAAACAAACAAACTTGGCTCAATTCACCACGTATATGGTTAATGGATAACATATTTTAAAGGAAAATACCAAGAATTTGCTAAATTTTGCCCAAGTGTCTACTTATTACATAAAATTTGCTATAACTAAAACCCGAATTTATACCAACTCTAAGATTTGTTAAATCATACTATCTTATAAAACTGTGTTGTAATTTAACTCGGGTAACCAATTTTAGGATCATTTGTGTTCATATTTTGAAAGTGAGCTCGAAATTGTTACCCCTACCCCTAAAATCGCTCAAATTTGACCTATTGGACATAACAGGTGAAATACCAAAAAGCAGTTATATCAATTCTTTTGCCCTGATTTCAGAATTTTTTTTTTATCCCAACCAGATGTATCTAGACACACAGCCGTTTGTGTACATAGACGGTTCAACCATTTGTATCAATTCGACAGAAAAGATAATTAAGTTCGCCATGCAATTATCATGTCGTATTTGAAAATAATTGTATAATAATTGTTTATACACGTTCAAAACTTGAAGAAATAATTACCCCTGCTTTAAATATGAGAAAACTAGGAATTGGAGAAATTTCAGCTGGCAAATCCATATGGCGGCCATGAAATTGTGCTGTATATACAGGTAGTCGAAAAATGAAACTATCTTGAAGAGCCACGCAGTACCATGTCTTATAGAAAGAATACTTGATAAAACAATTAAGTATAACTTAAAAATAATTTAAGACAAATTGTCCCTTGTGTTAAAAAAGCGGTAAATCTAGGAATATTATTGCATTTTCAGTTAAAAATCAAATATGGCGGCCTTGTCCAATGTCCGGGCCTAACCTGTGACAGGTTCTAACTCAAAACCATTATTCAACTTTCTAGTAGGTGAGTGCACACTAACCCCAAATATCAGGGTCCAGCCGGAACTATTACTGAAGACTGATTCGTAGATATAATGCAATTGACAACATGGATAATCAACAATACCTGAGGCACCAGAAGTGTATTCGTTGTTAAAGGTCCCTGCGTCTAGCTAAAATCTGGCGGAAACGTTTTCAAGGATTAGAGGGGCACTCTCTTCGCTTAAAAGCAATATGAACCCGATTTACGTAATACATTGTTTCAGGGTCTTGATAACA
>JAMKCH010079163.1:0-12002 GCA_023653785.1 Ophioderma brevispina | reverse complement strand
CTGGTTTATAGGAACTATAGGAATTTTGTATACTGTGCTTCCTTATAATGCTTGAATTTTCACAAATCAAAAACAATGGGACTATTAAATTATGCGTAACAATCATTGAGCTGTATCTTACCCAAAATTGGTGTCTATTAAGAATCCTTTTTTAAAGGTCAATGGCCCGATCGTAATAGCCTCGTCACCCAAGCCCAGATTTTAACGGGAAGTGGTCAAACATTTTGGTATGAGAAGGAAAGCTACTATTTTTCTCATTGTACCCTGTGAAATCTTAGGCCAAGGATGTTGGTTTGGAAGTAATGAGCGAAATGTACCCAATTGGTCGACCAATAGAATTGACACTGCTACTCTTGGGGCTACGAAAATCCTCACCCCACCAACGTATTTATGCTATCACATGAAACGCATTGAAATCTCGGCGCGAAAACTTACAGGTGGGTTTTTGGGTGAAGGCCAACTACCAAGATGAAAAACTTCATATCATTAAATCGTGCCATCCACCTAATATAGCAATTTCAAGTACGGGGACCATTTCAGATTTTCTCCTTTTATCAATTTACACAATCTATTAACATGCCGTACAAATTACTGATTAGTAGAACGTGACATCGTTTTTTACTAACGTTATTTAGTGAGAACTTACGCAATAATGTTTTCAGTGTAGCTCCGATGAATGAGAGAATGCACATCAGAGTATATTCAAAGGGTGACAAGGAATCAACGAGTATCAAGCTCTCAGTGTAGAAAATTAGGTTGAATGAACACTTTTGTGATTTTTTTTTTAATCCCAGTACATGAGCAAAAAATTTCATCAATTTACTTATGATTTTTTCTATTTAATCATGCCTCAAAAAGAGTATATAATCATGGGCCTAATTGTAGCGTAAAAATGCAACCGAGAGGGGAGTGGAGTGAGTGCGATGGGACCCTTCTGCGTGATTAGAGGACCCAGGATCTTGTATCTGACCCCGCCCGGGGAGGGGTGTAATGGCTTATGGTAAAATTGATCACGTCTGTATTTGTTTTGGCATGTGAACGTACTTGGGAGAGCGTTACACTGAAACAAATTAACATTTTTTACACGTTCCCTAATATTGTGCATTATTGTTCAGTGGCGTTGCACTGTTTCTATAATTGTTGCACTAGTTTATAAGTAATTATGCATATTTGGGACCCGTTTATATATTCATATTAACAAAAATAAGGAGTGAAGTGTAAAACTGATAGTGTTTAGATTCATTGCATTTAAAATGGATTAATAATTATGATAGTATGGTATAATATTAGAGTTTGAATCCAAACGCCATCATGGTCACATGTTCAGTCATGTGACTTGGATCAACTGGTTAAAATTTTGAACAAGAAAAAAGTTTTCATTTCCCCCTTTCAGCAGGAAGCAAGAACGAATGATTGGTGTGTCACCCCTAGACAGAAAGACGTGTTCAGCAAGCAAACTGAGCGTTCTGCGATGTTTCGAAAAACCTTATTGCAATATCGCATTTGAACATAATTATCACAATCCAGTATTGCATGTACGCAGTGATTTTAAATCGATAATGACCGATAGAGCCAAAAGATTCTAACATAAATGGCAGATTATTTAAAGCCTGGGACGATGTCACGGAAAGTCTTGACAACCAAGAAGTACCAACGGAAAGGCATGTTGCTCTTGTTGTTACATGTAATGCATGTGGATTGTGTTAATTGTTATTGTGTACTGATACTGCATACTGTGGGGACCTTTCTCGGGTCCACGGTGATGTAAACGCTAAGCGACTGAACTTTACACTAGACTCTTCAACACATATCCGTGACCCTCCGAATCTGTAGGGAAACGTCTTAAATCTCCCCCAGGTCGGGGGAGTACTCAGCCACAAACATTAGTCCCACAAAAACACATGGTTCTGGTATAACTCGCACTGTCTCTCGACGTGCCCTTTGTGCGTAAGAGACAATTAGACGACCAATCAGTGCGACGGCTGATTTTTTGCGCAGGATTTAAAACGGGCCCTGGGAACTGAGCGGCTGCTGATCAACACATGGGGTTGTCGCACGGCACATTGTTGTTTGGGAGGATCACGGCAGGTGTTGGCCTCTCAAGTCACGATTCTCAGGTTTGATGTTTTATTTGACTTTATGGTGATGAATCAGTCAAATATTCCGGAGTTATGCTCATAGTACTATACGTACAAAATCATTTTATTTTGAATAGTTGTCACTAACTATTGAATAAAGACCTCCATTTAATTGTATGTGCATTTCAATATCAACCTGCGCCTCAGCACTTAATGAAGCTTGAGGAAGATGAAGGACAATATGATAATTGCTGTATCGCCAAATCTTTAGATATCTATACTACTAAACAGATCTGGGCCTGTCTGTCCGGCTATGCACTTCGTTATACTTTGACATTATGGGCTAATAAGGGGGGGGGGGGGGGGGAGCACTTCACATATGAAAAGGATATGGGATATGGCTGGCGCTTCCAACCCAGGGGCATTCGGGACGACAAGATAGGGGCCTTTTGGGTGAAGAGATAGCCAAAAAATAGCCCAAATAAAATAAAAAACTTAAAAAAAGCAAAAAATAATAAAATTTTCCCAAAATGGGGTCTCTGCTTCTGGGTGTGATTTGCAAAATTTTCAAAAATATAGGTCTTTTGATGTTTTTTTCCCCAAAATAGGGTCGGTGACAGTGGTAAAAGTTCACAAAATATGGGGATTTGGTTGAAGATTAAAAAATATGGGGTGTTGTGTGACAACGATAATGAAAAGGGGCGTCTTAAACCAGCCTTGCATACGGTCGCTTCCAAGATGGGCGTGCGGGGGGGGGGGGGGGGGTGGCTAATGGGTCACTATTTAGCATGCAGGTAGGGGGAGAACAGTCTGTCTGACGTTTGTTATTAGGGTTTTTAAGGAGGGACCCAAAAGGTCAAAGGTCATCGAGAGGTCAATTTACGTAGAACTAATGACCTGGGCACAGAACAGTCTGTGGTCAAAGGTCACACCATATGGCGAAGGTCCAAAATGGTGGAGATGCCAATAGTGGTACGCCTATTTTCGTGTTAAAGTACCCTAATTAGAATGGCCGACACCCGGGAGGGGGAGGGTGAGAATTTCCCTGATGCGACGGACTGTACAGGCCGCAGCGGGATGACCAAGCCATTAATCCTGCCACAACAAGTAGGGAAGGATGGTTAGGAAGGATTAAAGAAAGAGGGAAGAAGAAACGGGGGAAAAGGGATAGTAGGTCCATACACAGGATCGTGCGGGTCGGTGTACTTTGAAAAAGTGTTAACCTTTTGGGAAAGAAATCCGTGCACATATTTCCCGTTTTAAAGTCGATCTAACCCGCGGGTTAGAACTCCTGATACCCACAAGTCAACTTTTTCTGAATTTTCTCCAAATATGTAACCTTAATAGAAAAATCAGGGGTGGAAAGTGGCTCGTCTTGACCTTTACCCTTTTGTGTATCGGGTGCGAATCCACCAATGGCTTACGCTTTCTCTCGCGCCTGGGCTTAGGGGAAGGAGAAGGAAAAATTGATTAAAAGAAAAAGAAGCAAAATGTAAAGAGAAATAAAGAGCTCAGAGGAGACGAGTCTCGTACTCTAGGATTAATAGTGTGCAAAAAAGTTTCGGAGAAAAATATCTATTGTCCTATTTTCTTGGATTTCAACAGTATGTTAACGAATGTTTTTGATTAGGGAGAGATTTCCCGTATCCACCATTTTCAATGAAACATCGGTAAGGCAGCGGCCATACGCCAGGATTTTTTTGGGGGGGGGTGGGTGGGTGCCGGGCTTAGAAAAAGTAGACTATTTGGGTATAAAGGTGATCTAAAAATGACTCCTTTTTTAACTTTGTGAAAATTTCATGCACCCAAAAGTGGAGTTTCTATGGTCAAAATTTCTATAAATTATGGATCTTTTTTATTTTAAAAAATCAGCCGAAGTGGACCCCCCCCCTGCGTTAGGGCCTGTGGTTGGGGTACAGGAGGGACAGGCTTTCTCTTTGGGTCAGATGCCTCCCGTCCACAAAAACAGGTGAGGACGTTGTTTATCTGATTAGAGTATAATTATCATTTTTAAAAAAGCAGCCTATTCGCTGCGAATGCTTGGGAATACTTTCGTTTATTTTGGATTATTGCGTTCCAGTTTTGTTATTTTAAAAAAAGTAAACATGAAACACACACACAACATAAAAGCAAAAACGTATCGAACCATCATGTTCACATAACAGTGATTAGGGAGGAAATGGCCATGAATCCCCCCCAAAGAAAAATCGGTTTATATGTGGAATATATGACTTTGACTTTTTAGGAAAAAATACCAAGTATTGATTTTAAAAATTTTTTAACAAAACTTAAAGCTGACCCATTTGAACATACAATATTTAATTACCTGTTCACAAGGATGATTTACGGGTCATCAGTTGGATGGACACGCTAGCTGTAACGTTGAAATTGAGATGAAATGGGGGCAAGAATTCGTAGACCAGCTATAGCGCTCGGAAATAATTCATGTTTTCTGGAAGAATGGACACCACTGGGCTTTGGTTTAAAATAAATGGAGAGCTTGTGAGTGTGGCACTGTACAAAAAGTCAGTCATTTGGGTGGGCTGAAGGGGGGGCAAGGGTTATTTGGGGGGGGGGGCTCCCCGCTCCCCCACCCCCCGCTGGTTACGCCACTGCAAACAACCAAACAAACAAACAAAAAAACGAGGAAAGAGGAAACACAAGGACAAGTTTGATTCTCTAGCTTAATTCTCTTCCCCGTCTTTTATTTTATTTATTGTGTATTTTCCATACTAAAGGAGCTGCGGTCGCGTAATCGATACCTGATACCTAAGTCGCGTGCCACACCATGACTTACCCCTGTTGTGTTCGTTATCTTGTGGTCCCCGGAAGCATTCAACATTAACCGTGATGTGCGCAAGGAATGCAGTCACGTTACTTGTGATCGATAATGACTGGAGACAGTTTCCCTACAGATTCGTACAGTATCGGCGGGCTACTCCCTCCCTAGTGTTAATTCAGGGAGCCTGTTGCAAGTTGGACAATTGGTTGGCAGGGCTGTCCGGGGGTGGTGGTGGTAAGTGAAAAGTTCATCTAGTTTTTAGTTAGACCGAGTCTAGCATATCTTTTAACAAGTGCGCTCAAACCCAGAGACAGGCCGAGACTGGGGGACAGTCTACCCAGTGTGTAACAGTTCAGGCCGACTTATTTCAATATACCAGGCCGTAACATGTTTACAAACATCCTGTTAAACGGTTTATTAGTATCCCTAAAGTAAGTTTCATTCTAGTGAAAAAATTTCACCTTGTAGGGGTGGTGTTGATGAAACTGATGTGAAACAAGGTAAGCCCCCATTGATGCAATGGATGGTTGACCTTTGTGCACCTACATTGAGGAAATAAGCATTAAGACACTCAAAACCATTCCTTATTTAATCCTATGAGGCCTAAATAATTTGCACATTTTTTATTCCAAATGGAGTAGTATCATTTAAAATTTGACCCGTACAACTGAAAAATTACCCCGTTATTGATTTTTGCTGTTTTTAGCCTATAACTCCAACCCCCCCCCCCCACCCCTCCCCCTTAAACTTCGGCCGCAGGTAGTAATACCAACTTATTTTTGGACATCATATGATTAAAATATAACTTGGTTCTACTTGTCAGCATGATTGGATCAATTTCAAAAATTGACCCCCTGTTATTGACCTTTGACTCCCAAAAATAACAAATTCCCCACCCCCTACGATAAACCTCACTTTTGGTAAATGTTGAACCTTTACCCTCCCCCCCCCCACTCAGTTGAAATCAGTTCTTTACATTTTGTTCAAGATTTATAACAATAGGTTTCGTTTGAGTTACAATACGAATATACCCCGGTAGTGTTTTGGTTATGGGGGGGGGGGCATGAATCGCGCGCATAAGATGTCAATTGGTAATTACATTCAATCAGTGACACGGAAAAATGGAGTTTTAGTGGGACGAAATGAATAGAAGAGGAGCGGTAAAACCCCCTTCCATTCGGACGACGAGGGTTAAGTGAAACACAATTCAACAGAAACGGAAGTTAATATTAAATTTGGTGGGTTTTCGAAGTAAAATACACGTATGGGCGCGCCTGGGCACCAGTTCAGAAGTTATACTTCTACAGAAGTCATAATGTACGTTTCTCAAGAGTCGGAGTGATCGGAACATTTTTGTATTATTTCACAATATTTTTAACAATTACGGGTCAAAAACAACCACCCAAAATGCAAGCTTATTTTGCTACAGTCGTTAAAGATCCACAAAGGAATGACGGATTTTGATGGGTTTTTTTTTTGGTACTTCTTGAATAACTCTTCTTTGGTGACAACAAATTGCCAAAAAACATGGAGATTGAGTGTACTATGCACTTTCCCAAAAACCCCTATTTACAGTAGGGGTCACCGTGGCCAACAATCCGGTTGCAAATTATCAGAGTTTTGGGACAGCTTTTCCTTAGTAAGACCCTATAGTCACTGCATCGATCGGGGCAATAAGAGAGATAGATCACGGGACCGCCTCGGGGTATGCACATGAATACAAATCGAGTGCCTAGCTTTTATGGAGAGGAATGGGTAATTGAAATTATAGGTAATTGATGGTTTTCGCGTTGTTGGTCTCTACTGGTCCATGCTTTGGGACTACTTCTAGCCCAGGATTCGCTTAAGCGGTTCATTGTTTAACACAGTGAAGCGAAACCATTGCTAACAGCTCGCATAGACAGAGATAATTCTGGGCCGGAAACTGCCATTGATTTTTAGACATTGGTCTCGTCTAGGCCTGTTTTTCAATGAAACTTATATTAAACCCGAGATCTCTGGTCTGCCAACAAAAAACTATAGGCTGCATGTAACAAACAGGCCAATATTTACTGCTAAAGACGTAAACTCATAACAAAAATAAACACTTTCTGTAGTTTTCATGGTCACTGTGTGGTACAACGAAGAATACATGTGTATTGATTGTACACAAGATGGTTTTCAACAATGAGCGATTAAGCCTTCTGGCAATATTGATTAGGGTCACAGCGTTGACCCCGTGCAAATTGTCTCTTTATTTTTAGAGCAATTTTACGCAATGCGACACAATTTTGACAACTGAATAAGTAGGGACATCCAAGACCTATACCTCCGCAAAATCACAATAATGCATTGCGGGAATCTTGCCCATATAGACCTACAAAGGTCATAATTTGTATGTTATAGCGCCCTCTATATGCCTATTTCCCATAGAAAGACGTGTAAAACTAGATTTTTATGAAAAATCATATTTGCCAGCAAAGAAATTTCATCAAATTTACACAGGATGTAGTTAGTGGCATAAATACTTCAACTTAGTCGTCAAAAGTGTGTCGCCATTGATATTTTTTTGTTTTATTCTCGTTTAGTCATAATAAATGAGACTTTCAAACAGTTGTGGGGTTCGCGTGTTAGTGTTGCAGTATAACCCAATACTGTATATCTGCTATGTGCACAGGTGTGATACGAAAAAATATGCATCAAGACATACACGCTGATTCAAAAAGAAGTTTCCTCATTTTTGTCGTGGTTCAGTAAAAATCTAAAAGAAAGTCACTGTAGCGTAATATGTCATTGCAAAGAGCAGTTTATGAAGGTCTAAATTAAAAAAAAAAATATTTTGCGCATGCCAAACCCAAGTTATGCTCATTTGAATAAAATCACCCATTTTCCTGACTGTACACATCTGGGTACATTGCATCAATTTCTATTCACGCCAAATCAATAAAGCATAAACAAGACAGATTCATTGGTTCGCAACTGTTATTGTTAAAATGAAAGTTTGGCTTTTATAAGTAAAAACAATGATTAAGTTCATCTTCCTATTCATCAAGCAGTGCAATATAACTATTTCTCATCATAAACTCTTTCTACAATTATGTTTGTACAAGAACTTCAAAACATGCATTGATGTGTTTCTTCTAAGAGAAGTCTACCAAGAGGAAACAGTTCAAGCGAATAACGAGATTCACAATCTCGATATCATTTAAAATAGTCAGCATTTAAAATTTTGCTCTTGATTGATGGATTTTGAGTACAAAAGAAAAAAAAAAACCTTTCACTTTTACAATGAAAGTTGCAAACCAATGGAGGCTTTCTTATCCACGTATTATTGATTTGGTGTAAATAGAAACTGATGCAAGTTACCCAGATGTGTACAGTCAGGAAAATGGGTGGTTTTATTCAAATTAGTATAACTCGGGTTTGGCATGAGCAAATTCAAAAAAATCTAGACATTGGAGACTGCTGTAGGTAAGGATCGACCGGAGGTTGGAAGGAATCACACCACTAAATAAACTAGGTGTAGGAGACGACGTCAGTGTTGAGACAGTGTTGGTGTCCCAAAATATGGCCCTTGCCTAAATGAAGAGTCACAAAATGTTGACAAATTGTGTCTTTAAATGAAATTTGAAATTAATCATAATGTGTGGACTCGTAACAAACCATTTGGGTGGTAAATATTTTGTATGTGCCATTTTTGGATAAATTTCTGAGCGGTTTGGGGAAACTGTGAAATTTTAATTTATATTAAACCGTTTAAAGGCGTGGACGTTTTGAAAACATGCCAAATTTTTGAGCTCTGTAACTCAAAATAATCAGCCTTCATCGTAGGACTTTTCATTTCTGTTGAAGAGGTCTGGTCCAATCTTCCCAAAATCCAGTTTGAATAACCCGCGCTTATAGCCGAGAAATGACGTTTGGTGAGAGTCATTTGTACACAAGTCTATGGGGAGTTATTAGTGGTGTGATTCATACAGATTCATGCATCACATATGGCCCAAGCCTTGTTGAGTCGGGCCACGTTAAAATTGAATGTTGTCTGCAATGCGTAGGATCCATCTATACTCTAGAGAGCGATTTGAGCCAATTTAAGAAGTTCTGAACCGTAGGTTTATTGAGTTTTATGTGCCCATATTGAGATCGAACAGTTCCTAGCCTCGACTTGATCACAGGTTTTTACTTATGCCGTGACTCAATATCGCAGCTGTTGGGACACTGGACTAGAGTGAGATCAAAATTTTGCAGCCATGCATTCGTATGTACAATGGCACTGTATTCATTTTCAAAATCTCAATTAACGAGGGGCAGGCATCTAGCTAGTATAGGTTAGTACGTCATTGCATGCAATGGTCGGCGTACATGTCTTTTCTTTCAAAACAAAAAAATACTACTACCGGCCACATTTCAGTAACATTGGGTGGTGGTGGTGTGTGGGTGAACCGGGGGGGGGGGGGGTATACCACACTGTTGGGGCCATCAAGCTGCAAAACAAGGTTTCATGAAGAACAAGCCACTAGTCTCAGATATGTATCACATTTGCCATTTGCAGGTGGGTACTGTGACATGAAATCCCGAGCATTGTCTCATGAGGATCGTGTGTGTAAATTTGCAACGATCCAAGTGCAAAGAAAAATGGGAAATGCATGATCTACAAGTTTATTGGATTCATTCTTAGTCTGCATTACATAAATCAAATTATGAGCAAGATTCTAATTAAAAACCGAATTCGAATCAACATGTCAAGGCAGTTTCAAACATGGGCAATGTTGCTTATGGCAGAACATCCATGATGTGATGTGGTTGATTAGAATTATACTTCAGTGAGTAATTCACAGAAGAAAAGCTGTGAAGGGATGTGTTAACACTAAGTGACCAAGGGGCTTTCACTCCCGTTGGTGCCAAGGGGTGTTCCAGGCCCCCCCTAAGGAACCACTTTCCCGAGTGGGAATTTTGGAGGAAAATTTATACCACATGTGAGGGGCCATAAGTCAACCCCAAATCAGCAACAAAAAAATGAAATTGTTATTTGGCTGTACAAATTAGTGGCCAAACATTGCTTTCGAAACACGCGAAAATTAGGAAAAAGACGGAAAATTCAAATGAGCCTTGCGCTTACACCAAACATTTTGAAAACTTATTGTATGTTGATATCTATTCTAGAAGACCCAATTACATATATTTGAACACAAAAACTAGCAGTTTTAGGGGAATCCTGTATTTTTACGGGGGTTGCAAAATGCACGTCATTCCATAGAGTTGTACAGTAACCGGTTGGCAATCCATCCATGAGAAATTGTTTGTTCAGCACAGAAAGGGGTATTTTTTTTTATGTTTACTAATAATTGTTTACTTACATGTATGGTGAACTTAGGATCAGCAAAAAAAAAAAACATTGCTTTGGTTCTTGGTTTCTTATTGATTTAAAAATATATGAAGATGACTTTCTTTAGGGCCCGCGGGGGGGGGGGGGGGTTACATGGGACCCCAATAATAAACTCATTAACGGCTTGGCCATATTTAATTATGTGTATGAAAAGAAGCGCATTTAAAAGTTTTTTGTTTTTCCCCCCCCCCCCCCCCAGACAATTACAAAAAATTCGGCGCAAAAAGCCCACGCGTAAAAGCGACCAGCGCGAAAACAAATTTTGGGGGTCCCTAGGAACCCCCCCCCCGTTGTCACTTAAGTGTTATATTCACAAAATTACTAAAAATTGCATAATCGGGTGCTTTTGAGGCCACTTTGGGTGAAGTACACCCAATTTAACTGAAATTGGGTGCTTTAGGCCTCTCTCTCTGCTGGAATCCACCCAATGTAGGAATGGGTGGATATCTGTTTAAAAGCACCCGTTTCATGGGAATTGGTTTAAATGCTATTTGATAGAATTTGCCTCATATCATGGGAATAAGTAACTCTTTTGTAGTGCTTAATCGTCCATCCTGCTTAAAACAGATCTTTTCTTACACAAAAATTGTGCTATATTCAGGAGATAGCAAAAATAAGAACATTGCGGCAGAGTAGTTTTTACTCATTCTGCGTCTTGATATTTTGGCGACAAGGGCTCGTACTAATAGAATACTTCAATAGTATGAAAATAGGTGTCTTCAGAATGTTCAGTCTCTTCAGGAATTACACCACTAAAATAACTAGGGTAGCAGACGGACGTCAGTGCTGAGCCAGTGTTGGCGTCCCAAAATATGGCCCTTGCCTAATGAAGAGTCACAAAATGTTGATAAATCGTGTCTTTAAATGAATTTGAAATTAATCATAAATGTGGGGACTAGTAACAAACCATTGGGTGGTAAATATTTGTTAGCCATTTTGTATAATTTTCTGAGGGTTTGGAACTGGGAAAATTTTAATTTATCTTAACATTAACTAGCGGGGACTGTTTGAAAACAAGCCACATTTTTTCGATGGCTCTGTACACTCAAAAAATCAGTCTTCATCGTATGCTTTTTTCATTGTGGTGAAGAGGGTATGGTCCTAATCTTCCCCAAAAATCCAGTTTTGACATAACCAGTCGCTTTATTGCCGAGATAATTGACGTTTGGGAGAGGTCATTTTGTACACAAGTCTATGGGAGTTATTAGTGGTGTGATTGCCGGAGCAACAGTATTTTCTTGGGAAATATACTGTTGTCTTGCAATATTTGATAATTTCGTCTAAAGATATAAATAAGAGGAAAAGTCTTCTTTCTGAAATCTTCAAAATTTAGAGGATACTACCCGCTTATCAGAGTTTACAACATTTTAAAGGTAGGTATTTTTTTAGCAAGAATAGTCTTTTAAAAGGACAACTATCGCTTAGCGATGGATGTAGTACTAAAGAGCTTGTCCGATTATGTTATGTGTTTCTTTACTTGATATGAGAGCCTGGCCATTGCACATACACCCCGTCAGTACGGGGGAAACGAAACTGCGGTTTTATGGTAGACGCAATGATGCATGTGACACAGCCTATTCAATACTGTGATAATTAATAGTGGTTAACCACTAATAACGCCGGTTTTTGTGTATATCTTGAGAATGAAATGATTTGCGGGCTCAATTTCAGGACGGACAATGAGAAAAGACGGTCTTCATATGCTATATCAATAATCATACTACTCCGGGTAAAGCAGGGGGCCTCAAAGACGATCGGACCACGCACCTAATTATTTAGG